>ML367275.1:0-128838 GCA_005239505.1 Nicotiana paniculata | reverse complement strand
TCTTGACTATTAATTGTTATAATCACTAAGAAACTGATAAAATTCATCCCTTGAATCAGTAATAAAGTTGCCTCACTATTGCATTCTCACCTAGACATCATGCCTTAAGTTCTAAATTTAATAAGGACTTACTTGTGTCTGAGTCGTGCTATTTATGTGCATAATCTGTGGAGGAGTACTTGGGCCTCGTATCTGCCCTTATTTGTTTTCCCTTATCTGAAGTCGTAATTGTCGTTGTTTGTTTCTAAGAATATTGTCCTTTAAACCTAGGTTTCAACCTAGTACTTCCTTTTAGGTTAGTAGTCCTAGCCTCCTCCAGGACTGATAGGATGGGACGGGTAGTAGCACGCAATAGAATCTGTGACCAACACACACTTTAATTACCTTCACGGGGTAGGAAGGGTAGAATATGGATATGATGACCGGTGCGCTAATACCACGTGTAGCCCCTCTTTGAGGAGTGATTATCGGATATTGCATTCATGTGATCCATATTATTATAAACCTAGGACACCTGTATACGCTAGTTCATAATCATCTCTACTGTTTTCTAAACATCTATATGCTTAAGACTTAAATCCCCTTTTATTTGAGCCTTTACTTGTTATTTGCTAGTGGTACAAATTTACGAAACCATTTGGTCGGGAACAACATTTGTGGATCCTGAGGGGTGCCTAACACCTTCCCCTTAGGGTAATTTCAAGCCCTTACCCAAATCTCTGGTTAGCAATGAATTTATAATTGAACCCCTTAGGTGCCCTAACGCACCGTTAAAATCGTTAGGTGGTGACTCTTCAAAATATGCAAACCCCTTTCCCAAAAGGAAAGAGTTGTCCCAACCAATGTCATAAACCTGATATTCCACTAGGGAGAGGAAAAAAGGGGGCGCGACAGTGTGTAGGCACGAAATTTCTACAGCCAGTTGTGGTTATATGAAAATAAAGCCTTTTTTTTTATTTAGTTGAGTGTAAGAAATTAGCTTTAAAGCTTATGAATGAGGATAAAAGAAATAATCTCGATTGAGATGGCGTTGTTGGATCCATGTTACATTTGTGGTGAAATATAATCACCCTCGGGTATGCGTGTAATTCACTCAGTAAATTAATGTCCTCAGACAGATTCTTGGCACGTTCGATGACGAACATATGTTTTAACAAGGGGAAAATGTAATGACCCAACTTTTTGTTTTAAGAATTTATGCCCCGTTCAGCGACTTAAGGTCCCGAGAAACTTCATAATATGTATTATGACCTGCGTGTACAGTCGAGTTTGGTTTTCGGAAGATTCGGAATTTAATTGAAAGAACAACTCTCATTTTTGAAGCTTAAATGAAAATAGTTGACCGGAGTTTGACTTTTGAGCAAACGACTCTGGAATGGAATTTTGATGATTTCAATAGTTTTGTATGGTGATTTCATACTTGGGCGTATGCTCGGATTTGGGTTTGGAAGTCCATAGGACAATTCGACGTATTTTGGCAAAAGTTGGAAAATAGAAGATTTTTGGAAAGTTTGACCGGGGAGTTGACTTTTGATATTGGGATCGAAATCCGATTTTGGAAATTGAAACAATTCCATTATTTGATTTATGACTTATGTGAAAAATTTGTGGTCAACCGAAATTGATTTGATAGGTTCCGACATCGAATGTAGAATATGGAATTTGTTAGTTTTGAATAGGCTGGAATTGGGTTGCGATTCGTGTTTTAGTGTTGTTCAATATAATTTCAGGCATATACTAAGTTTGTGTCATATTATGGGACTTGTTATACTTGGTTGGGGTTCCATAGGGCTTGGATGAGTTTTGGAAGAGTTTTTGGAAGAGTTTGGTGTTTTGAGCATAAGCATGTAATGATCCAAAGGTCCATTTTTAGTTCTAGAGATCATAATTCTATTTCGAGACTTGCGAGAGTTTGATAATGAATTATAGGAATTATCTGGAAAGTTTTGTCTAATTTCATCAAAACACGATTGGGTTTTTAGCACGAAACATGAGTTAATTGTTTAAAGAGTGAATTTAATATCACATTAAGAAAATGAGCTCCTAATTGAGTTTCTATTGAAGGACTAGGTTCGTATTATTTTTTGTGACTCATAGGAACAAGAATCGTCGAATTCCGAGTTCGTATGGTGGAGTTAGAGCATTTTTAGTGAATATAAATATTGCTGGTGCAACAGGATCTGGTGCGCACCGTTAGCGACCAGATTTGGCACTTTTAGCGACGCAAATTGCGCTTTTAATGACTACAATCATGTTTTTATTGAGCAGCCTTGTTGTTTTTGCTATTTCAATATTTTTGGACGAAATAAACGCGGCTTGTGGCGATTTTTGAAATAAACGCAAATTGCGCTTTTAATGACTACAGTCACTTGTGATTATTTCTATTCCATAATATTGAATTATCATCGAATAGTCCAACTAAATTACATGTTTTGAGGTGTAAATCGGGGATTTTGACCTAGGGATTTGAAAATAAGATTTGAGGATTTGGAGGCCGAATTGTTATTTGAATTTAGTAATTTTGGTATGGTTGGACTCGTGGTTAAATGGGCATTCATATTTCGTAACTTTCGTTGGATTCCGAGATGTGGCCCCACGAGGAAAAGGTCTACTATTGGATTGAGATAGCGTGATTTGAGGTAAGTATCTTGCCTAACCTTGTGTGGAGGAATTTACCCTTAGGCATTGAGTCTTATGTGAAAATTGTGTGATTGAAAATCATGTACGCGAGGTTACGAGTACGTACTTGGTTTATATGTGCAAATTATATCGCTTAAGATTCATAGACACCTTTATGTATTAAATTGGAAAATTGTTGGAACTTTTTAAATCCCTTATTTGTCATGCCTCATTCCTTGTTTGCCGAGGCTGTTTTTATATGATAATTTTGTGTGGTGATTTCCACTTGACCTTTATGTCAACTCAATGTTTGTTTGAGAAGCCATTTTTATGGAAAATACTTTCTTTATTGATTTTATCTATAGATAATTTAAATGGGAAATTTAGGTAATAAGATGAATAAATCAATTCATTTTCTAAAGTTGTGATTTAAAATAGGTGTTGTTCCTTGATCAATTACCTTTCAGTTCATGTTGTTTAAAACTTCGTATTTAATTATCTTATTGAGGCAAAGTGTCAAATTGTAAAATATTATTCGGTCGATTTGTTCACCCCCGAACATTTTGTTAAGATGTTGTGCACATTATGGTCAAGCCGTGGACTCCTTATTGTGGAAAATAATATTATTCTTGATTTCTGTGGCAAGTTATAATATTTGAGAACTTGAGGTGCAAATTGTGATATGTTGTGATATTTGAGCACTTGGGGTGTAACTTGTGAAATGTTGTGATATTTGAGCACTTGTAGTGACCCTGTTGATGCATATTTACTTTTGGGACGATGAGGCGGTACCTGGGATAACCCCCTGTCTTGCATATTTACTTTTGGAACTACGAGGTCGTACCTCGGGAGCTCCCCCTGAATTGCATATTTACTTTTGGGACTACGGGGCGGTTCCTCGAGAGCTCCCTTTGTCTTGCATATGTACTTTTGGGACTCTGAGGCGGTACCTCGGGAGATCCCCCTGTCTTGCATATTTACTTTTGTGATTGCGCGGCGGTACCTCGGGAGCTCCCCTGTCTTTCATATTTGCTTTTAAGACTACGAGGCGGTACCTCGGGAGCTTCCCTATCTTTTACTTGTGGGACTACAAGTCGGTACCTCGGGAGATGCCCCTGTCCTGCATATTTACTTTTGGGACTACGAGGTGGTACCTCGGGAGATCTTCATGTCTTGCATATTTACTTTTGGGACTACGAGGCTGTGATGACCCAAAAAGTCATCTCTCATTTTATAAAGTCAAAACTATGTTCCGAGGCCTTAGAAACCTCTTTTTGTCTCACCTCGTTTTACGTGCACAGCCATGGCGTATATCCGGGAAGCTTTTATGTGAAAAATGAAAAAAATGCTAAATTAGCCTTAATATTAAATTTAAGTTGACTTCGGTCAACCTTTTGGGTAAACGGTCCCGGAGGGTCGGTAGGAAAATATGGGACTTGGGCGTATGCCCGGAATCCAATTCCGATGTCCCAAGCCCGAGAAATGAATTTTTGAAAGAAATTGATTTACTGAAAATATAATAGTTTTTGGAAATTTGGTTATATGTGAAATTTATGGTATCAGGCCCGAATTTTGGTTCCGGAGCCCGGTACAGGTTCAGTATGATGTTTGAGTTGTGTCGGTAAAATTTGGTAAGAAAGTGAGGTCATCTGACATGATTTGGACGCGTAATTGTCAAATTTGATACTTTGGATGTTTTGGAAATTTTCTTGAATTTTAATGCTAAATTCGTTGTTTAATATGTTAATTTAGCGATTTGATCGCACGAGTAAGTCTGTAGGATGTTTTTGAGGTTGTGTTCATGTTTGGTTAGGAGCCCCGAGGGTTCGGGTGAGTTTCAGGTAGCCTCTGGGGTGTTTAGAGTTGAAGAATCACTACTGGTGCACCAGTTCTGGTGTGCCCGCACCCGCGAGCCTTGGGCCGCAAGTGCGAAACCGCAGGTGCGGATAACAACCGCAAGTGCGGTCCAGCCCCAGCCAGCCCAATTCCGCATATGCGACACAATCTTCGCAGAAGCGGTTTCTGCAGGTGCGGCCCTCAGTGGCCTAGCCCATTTCCGTAGGTGCGATGGATTTTCCGCACCTGCGAAAGCGCAAGTGCGACCCTGGCACCGCAGGTGCGAGGGTCGGGCAATGTTTAAGTTAGATGTTTCACCCAATTTCATTTTCATTTTCATTTATTCACCAAAATAGGAGACCAAGGGTGATTTTCTCAAGAGAGTTTCTTCCCAAATCGTAGTTAAGTGACCCCAAACTAGTTTCTTTCAACTTCCTAATGTTTTTGATCAACTTTTATCAAGAATTCTAGGGTTTTAATAGTAGAAAATTGGGGATTTGGGTAGGGTTAGGGATTTTTGAATAATTGGAATTTAGAACTTGTTTTGAGGTCAGATTTCAAGACTTATTACATAGTCGGGCTCGTGGGTGAATGGATGATCGGGTTTTGGTCTGAACCTTGTGTTTTGACCAAGCGGGCCCGGGGTCAATTTTTAATTTTTGGGAAGAATGATGTAAAACCTATAATTAAGCGTTGGGATGGAATTTTTTGGCATTTATTGATGTTATTTAGTTGAATGTGTTTATATACAAGTGAATTGGAGTCAAATTCAAAAGGGAAAGCGGTAATCGAGGTTTGAGTTAGGTCGTGGAATTTGAGGTAAGTGTTTGGCTTGACCTTATCTTGAGAGAATAGGTGTCGTGTCCTATTTGTTATGTCTAAGAATCATGTTCGACATATATGTTAGGTGACGAGTACCTATACGTTGGTGTCAAGCATGCCCGTCAGTCGATTGTTTTGAATTATGTAGTTTTTCATAAGTAATATTTGGGTTTCACTTTATTGTTATCTATGTGGGTGGAAATTCCTTGATATTGAATAGCGTTGAGTATTAGTTTCGGTCGAAGATTTTTATGCGAAGTTATGCACTAAGTGAGATTGGATATAGTTGTTGACTCCCTTCCCATGATGGTATTAATTCTATTGTTGACTCCCTTGCCGGGAGGTTATGGTTTATTTCCATTTAATCCGTTATATTATTCCTTGTTGGATTTCTATCATTTGATGTGTTTGGGTGAGGAAGAGTGTAAAAGCATGAAGGGTAATGTTGTGCGTGAGATTTTGAGTAGATGATAATGCACGAACGGTGATGCCATGCCGATATTGTGATTGTAAAAGCACGAAGGGTGATGTCGTGCCATGATATGAGAGATAATGAACGAAGGATAATGTCGTGCCATGATACTGTCAGGTAAAAGCACGAAGGGTGATGTCGTGCCATGATATGAGAGATAATGAACGAAGGATAATGTCGTGCCATGATACTGTCAGGTAAAAGCACGAAGGGTGATGTCGTGCCATGATATGAGAGATAATGAACGAAGGATAATGTCGTGCCATGATACTGTCAGGTAAAAGCACGAAGGGTGATGCCATGCTAAATATATTGATTCTGATGGTGAGGACGAGGTTAAAAGCACGAAGGGTGATGCCCCGCACTTGTTTTCGCATTACTATTTCGTTGCTTAAATTGATATCTTGTCAAGACCCAAATTTCCCTCCGTTGGGTATCGTGATGGCACCTAGTCTTAAGGACTAGGTAAGCCTAACATTTACACTGAACAACAACAATAATAAAGGAATTGTAAAATTTTCGAAATAGGAGGAGCGGCTTCGCACGGCGCAATATAAGAAGAAGAGCTATGCAGACAAGAAGGTCCGTGATGTATCTTTCATGGTTGGGGAGAAGGTTTTGCTGAAGGTATCACCCATGAAGGGTGTTATGAGGTTTGGTAAGATGGGCAAGCCCCCGGTTCCTTCGGCCTTTTGAGGTGCTTCAAGGGATAGGAGATGTGGCTTATAAGCTTGCCTTTCCACCCAACTTGTCGAGTGTGCATCAAGTGTTTTATGTTTCCATGCTCCGGCAATATATTGTTGATCCATCCCATGTTTTGGACTTTGGCACGGTTCAGCTGGAGGGTGATATGACTTATGATGTGGAGCCGTTGGCTATTCTGGATCGGCATGTTCGAAGGTTTAGGTCAAAGGACATAGCTTCGGTAAAGGTGCAATGGAGAGGGAAGCCTGTGGAGGAGGCCACCTAGGGGATCGAGCAGCAGACATGGAGCAGATATCCATACATATTTGAGACTCGAGGTATGTTTCTAGACTCGTTCGAGGATGAACTTTTGTATAAAAGGGGGAGGATGTAACGACCCGATCGGTCGTTCCGAGAGTTATAGCCCCGTTTCCCCCATTTATGCTTCTTTATGTATTATTCAGCTTTATTTTTTTGCATCGGGTTGGTTGGTTCGGGTCTGGGGTGGTTTTGGAGTAGAATGAGACACTTAGTCTCTATTTGAGAAGGTTAAGTTGGAAAAGTCAACCAGATGTTGACTTATGAGTAAACGATATCGGATGGGATTTTTATGGTTTGGATAGTTCCGTTAGGTGATTTTGGACTTAGGAGCGTGTTCGGAATGTAATTTGGAGGTCCGTGGTAGAATAAGGCTTGAATTGGCAAAATTGGAAATTTAGTGATTTCCGGTCGGCAATGTAAAATTAGGTATCGAGGCCGGAATTGATTTCTGAAAGATGGAATAGGTTCGTAGTGTCATTTGTGATGTGTGTGCAAAATTTTAGTTCATTCGGAGGTGATTTGATAGGTTACGACATCATTTTGAGATTTCGAAAGTTTAGAAGTTCTTAGGCTTGAATCAGAGGGTAATTTGGTGTTTTGATGTTGTTTTGAGTGATTCGAAGGTGCGACTAAGTTCGTATGATGTTTTCGGACTTGATGGTATTCTTGGTTGAGGTCCCGCGGGCTTCGGGTGAGTTTCGGGTGCTTAACAGCTCATTTTTTGACTTTGCATAATCGTTGATAACTACTGGTGTAATTTTTTGGTTTCCTTATACGCGATTGCGTGGGTAGGTCAGCGATCGCGTAGGCTTATTTGGAGCAGAGGCGAGTTTTTGCTATGTGATCGCTCAGTTTGGAACGCGATCGCGTGCATGTGTGAAGATGTGCCTCGCGAACGCGTGGCCAATGTCACGTTCGCGTAGAATTAATCGAGTTGTGAGGAGGTGAGGTGAATTGCTCTATGCGATCGCGTAGATTGGAGAAGCAGTGGTCCACGATCGTGTGGTTAGTTCCGCGATCACGTAAGGTTAATGTGTGGGCAGTCCATTTTTATGCTTCGCGAACGCGAGGAAAATTCCGCGATCAAGATGAAGGTATATCTGGGTAGATTTGAAAGATTCAAACGAGGGTTTCGAGTTTATATCATAAAATTGAAGTGGGAGCTCGATAGAAGGCAATTTTTTGAGAGATTCTTGCGTGGGTGTTTGGGGTAAGTGATTTTTATCTAATTTTGGTCAAATTCCATGATTATGCCTTTAATTTCATCCTTTAATTTGTGATTTGGCGTGGAAAGTTGGGGAAAATGAGGAAGAATTCTTGAGTTGGATTTTGGGGGTTTTGAATGGGATTTTATTATCGGACTGGAGCAAATTTGGTATGGTTAGACTCGTTAGTGAATGGGCTTTCAAGTTTTGTATTTTTTGTCGGATTCTGAGACGTGGTCCCACGGGCCGGGTTAGAGTCGAATTCGGGATTTTGGGGTAATTTGATAGTTTTTCTTGTAGGATTCATTCCATTAGCATATATTGATGGTAATATACTTATTTTGCTTATATCCGGAGCATTTGGAGGCCGAGTCGAGAGGCAAGAGCATCACGGGTTAGAGATTTGACCAGTTTGAGATAAGTAACGCTTCCAGACTTGGTTCTGAGGGTTCGAAACTTTGACCTATGTGTTATGTGATTAGTATTGAGGTGACGTACACGCCAAGTCACGGGCGTGTGGCGTGCACCATAAGAATTGTGTCCTGGTTCATTCCATGGCACTGCTTAGTGACCCTTTCTTGCTGACATCCGTGTTTCTATCATGTGATTAAGTAAATGTGCTGTAAATCATGCTAGATATCTTGTTAGGGCTTCACGTCGATACTGTTGAGACCTGAATGGTCATTTCTTACTATCATCTCATTAGTTTCATTGATATTATGTACTCAGTCTTATTCATGCATATCATATCATGTCACAGTCTTAGTTGTTATTATTTGGCACATAATATCATTGTTTGGGGTTAGTTTCATGGCATTGTGAGCCCGTGTGTGTGAGACTGGAGAGTGATGATTGATTGAGGCCGAGAGCCTGATTATGAGTGACAATTATGGGATCGGGATGCACGCCGGAGTGGTTATGTTGATGATTGTTATAGCACTTGGGTTGTAGGATCCCCTCTCGGGTCAGTAACCCACCCCTAGTGAGCGCAGATGATATTTTGAGGGATGGATCTTCCCTAGGCATGGATCTTGTCTGAAGTATTTATACTTGGAGATGAATCTTCTACATAGGGCTAGTATAGCCTTCCTCAGTATTGAGCGACTGTTGTCAGCGATGTGTATATATTCTGGAATAGATCTTCCCTGGGCCGGGTGGCCATATACAGTACCGAGTGGTTGAGCAATTAAGAGTGGAGGTACATGGTACATTTTCATGCATTTTTTTCATTGGCAATTAGAGATATGCTATGCTTATTAATTTACATTGTTTAGATATGAATTTACTTTACTTCTTGACTTGAATACTAGAATGTAAAGCATGCCTACTTTACTGCACAGTTTAATTCTGCTTATTTGTTGAGGTTTAGTCCGTCACTAACTCTCAGTCCATAGATTGGACTTGTTACGTACTGAGTTGGTGTACTCACGTTACCTCCTGTACCTTGTGTGCAGATTCAGGTATCTCAGGCCACGGTAGCGGTTGTTGACTATTCCAGTCGTGGACTTTCATCGGAAATAGCGCGGTAGCTGCCTGGCGATCAAATTCCTGCCTTTCTCCTTCCTTATCTCCTTTTTTGTGTAATTTGACTATTCTCAGAACAGTTGTAGTATTTTCTCATGACTTAGTGAAACCTGATGTCGGGCTTTCATTTTCCGCATTTTTGGTTTGAGGTTATCTCTTTTATGAAATTTCAGATTGAAAAAGGCTATTATTTAACTTTTAATTTAATATCTAATTTGTTTGGGAGTGTGTCGGCTTGCCTATTTACACTATGGGCGCCATCATGACCGGGTTGGTTTTTGGGTCGTGACATTGTTGAGGTTACAAATTATAAGTTATTAAAACCTATAGACATGATCTCTAAGTGATCTATGCAATAAGGGAGAGTGAAAACCATTGAGAATGCTCATAATCATTCGTGTTTAATCATATAGCCATGCATTCTAAGCGAGTGGCAGTATTTTAGCTAAGTTCTAATAATTGGTAGTTTAAAATTGATTTTTTATAACACTTCGTCCTAATAGGCGTATTTTATAGGCGAGCGATAGATATAACAATAGTTGATGGATCCGTTAAGAACCTGTAGACATGATATCTAGATGAAGACCAGTAGCACATAAGCTAGTATGATCCTATAGGCATATTTTCTAATGCTGAAACTATACAAATTGAAGGGTAGTTAATGGCATTTATTTCCTATAGGCATGATATCTAATGAACATGCTGCAGTGAACATAGGAATAAATTGGTACTTAAGCTTATGCTTTGATAATAAACAAGTTGTGTAAGTGTGTGATTTCTCTAATGTCATGATTTCTAATAGTGTACATGGAAATCTGAATAGCATACATGGAAGATTGGATAAAAATAACAACTAAGTCATACGAACCCTATAGGCATGTTTTCTACCCTTTATGCAAACATTAGAATATACTCGTGTCCCCAAATTGCACTAATACCCCAATTGTTTAATACAAATCTATTGCAGACCAAATGAGGAATATAAACATAAATATTACATAAGAAACTATACTAGGCCTACAGCATGCCCAAAAGATACCCAATATCTCATGGGTCTTTAGCAGGCTCTTCTTCGCAAATAACATGCCCAGATCCAAACAGGACTATGCCCATCAGCACATCCCAAAAGTCATAGAGCAACTCAAACCAATCCAAACAACCACGAATTGACCATATGACATAGAAATTAATTACACAACATACTTCGAAGATTTCACAAAAAATGTGAAGGAAAACTAATGGCCAGGGACAACTCAAATTTCCAGAAGCAAAGAAAGTGATCGAGGAACCTCAAATCCCAGTGTGTCAGCATTCACAAGGGCCTTAAATGGACCCTGAGCAGTGCTCACACTAGGGAGATCAATAGAGAGAGTTTTGGTGGACTTGGCTTTCAGCGGGCCAAAAGTGATAGGTTCAGAATAGTGTAGGTAACAAATAAGAGTGAAAGAACAGTGATTAAATGGATGGTTGATTCATCACAAATTAATTTAAAGGGTAATTAACAAATAATTGAACAATTTAAAAGCAAGAAAATCAATTTTAAAGCTTTAAAATTATGAAAAGTTATGGAAAATGCTTGCATAAATCTTGTAAATTGGATAATGATGCAAAATGATATTTTAAAAGCATATATACTTATTTTAAAAGAACGAGGGCAAAATTGGGTATCAACAGTTGCCCCTCTTTACCCGGGAATGATGAAAGAGTTGTCGGGTAAATAAAATTATGACCAATTTTGGCCGATGAGTGGGAATGATGTGATTTGAAACCCTAGTTCCTGAGTTTCCTACATATCATTGGTGTTACGGGAATCAGGACGTGTGTAGTTCTGGATCCAACGATGAACGAAGCTGATGGAGTTATTATAAGAGTGGTCGCATGTTTCGAAAAGGTTTTTTTGGGTAGGATAGTATCGTAAGCAGAGTTATGAACGTGGATTTGAAACGTTACAGATGTGTCACAAGGTAGAATCTAAACGGTCACAGAGTAAAAGGAAGGTAATTACTGGTAGTTGGGTACGTTTGAAACAATTAAAGGATGTCAATTTTATGAATGGAAACGGGAGTGAAGATTGCTCCCGTTTGTAGAACGGTTACCTTCTGGATTACCTGCAAAACTTAAAATGCGATGCATGTGAATACATACATACATACATACATACATACACACACACACACACACACATATATATATATATATATGGGGGTTATTGAGACAAATTAACCGTGATGCAAGTTCCCTTTGGACCATGAAGGATGTATTTGGACGGTGAGGATGATGTACTTAGACCATGATGTCCTGGGCCATAAAGTGTATGGTAAAGGATTCGAAGGCCATGAAATGGTGTCCTAGGGCCATGAGGATGGTGCCTCTAGACTATGGCGCCTTTGAATAGTGATGTACAATTTCGAGAGATCCTCAGGCCATGGAATGGTGTCTCCCGGCTATGAGGATGATGCCTTCGGTCTATGACACCTTTGGACAAAATGGCGATGTTTCAACCCATGACATGCAAAGATATTATGTCTGGTCATGTGTGAGGACGAGACAAGACAAGGCTTAGTCTTGTGTGAGATGGGGGCAGAGCTTAGCCCTAGGCGACCAAAAAGATAGTGCTAGGTATTAGGTAGCGTAGTAGAGATAATATCTAGTCTTATGCAAGGAAAGGCAATTCTTAGCCTTATGCAACTTAGGGATGTAGTGATTAGAATCATGCAAGAAGAGGAGACAATGCTTAGTCTCATGCAGGGAAAGGCAGTGCTTAGCCTGATGCAATTAAGGAGGCAGTGCTTAGCATCATGCAAGAAGAGGAGACACTGCTTAGTCTCATTCAAGGAAAGACAATTCTTAGCCTTATGAAGTTAGGGAGGCAGGGATTATCCTTATGCAAGAAGAGGAGGCAATGCTTCGTCTCATGCAGGGGAAGGTAGTACTTAGCTTATGCAATTAGGGATGCAGTGCTTAGCATAATGCAAAAGAGGAGTCAATGCTTAGTCTCATACTAGGAAAGACAGTGCTTCGCCTTATGCAATTAGGGAGGCAATGCTTATCCTCGTGCAAGATGAGGAGACTATGCCTAGTCTCATGCAGGAAAATGAGACAATTCTTAGTCTCATGCAAGGAAAGGCAATGCTTAGACTTATGGAGGTGGGGCTTAGCATCATTCAAGAAGAGGAGACAATGCTTAGTCTCATGCGAAGAAAGGCAATTCTTAGCCTTATTCAGTTAGGGAGGCATGTCTTAGCCTCATTTAATAAGAGGAGACAATGTTTAGTCTCATGCGAGGAAAGGAAATGCTTAGCCTTATGCAGTTAGGGAGGTAGTGCTTAGCCTCATGCAAGAAAACCGATGAGAGAGAGAGAAGTATTTCTTAGCTGGATGTGTTTGCGTTTGGTGACTTGTCGTCATGAAGGTAGTGATTTGTTGTGTGTATGTATTAGCGAATGTTTTGTGTTTATCGTGCCTGCATTCAAAGAAAAACTGTGAGTTTGCGATGGGAAGTTTGGTTCGTGTTCTCGACTCCTTGCTTCAGCTTCTTGCCTTGAGGTCCTGCTTTAGTCACCCTCGGTAACCTTTGGTTGTCACAGAGACAAAGTTTTCGAAAATATGTATCGATTCGACAAATTATTTGCAAAAATAGAGTTGTTTGAAATGTATTGTAGTATGTAGGATCAAATAATTTAGATGAACCAGTGACTGTGACACATTTTGGAGACACTACAACCTCCCTGCCTTAGAATTTTGCCCTCAAAATTCTGCCCTAGTTTAAATGCAATACTTTTGGCTATTCCACATATGATGAAGTCGGCTGAACTTGCGATCACGCCCCCGTTCTGATCATGTAAAATGAAGGTTTTATTAAGATGTGACCGAACCCACAAGGTTGCCTACGTATCCTCTCTTAAACAGGAATCAGGTCAAGCGTAGTTCAATTACATCAACGTAAACAATCCTAAACATAGTATCTCTTGACTACGTCTGAGTTGATAGGTTTTGGACAAATCTCTCCATCCATTTATGCAAGTATGAGTGCTCCTCTTGTTAATACTCGATGAACCATGTAAGGCCTTTCCAGTTAGGTGAGAATTTCCCATTGGATTTATCCTGATGCAAAAAGATTAGCTTTAGCACCAACTTCCCCGGTGTGAATTGCCTTGCTCTGGCCTTTTTGTTGAAAGCTCAAGCCATTCTGTTCTGGTAGAGTTGATCGTGACATACTACATTCATTATTTTTCCATCTATGAGAGTCAGTTTTTCATAACAACTTTGTACCCATTCTACATCGTTGAGTTAGGCTTCTTGTATGATTCTTAGAGAAGGGATTTCTACTTCGGCAGGAATAACAACCTCCATACCATAGACCAGTAGGTAGGGAGTTTCCCTAGTTGATATGCGAATAGTGGTACGATACCCCAACGGAGAAAATGGAAACTTCTCGTGCCATTGCTTGTAATTGTCTAGCATTTTCCTTACTATATTCTTGATGTTCTTGTTAGCGGCCTCTACATCTCCATTCATTTGTGGATGGTATGCTGTGGAATTCTTATGCTTGATCTTGAAAGTTTCACACGTAGCCTTCATTAGATCACTATTGAGATTGGCGATATTGTCGGTGATGATTGACTATGGCACTCCGAACCGACAAACAATGTGATCCCAAAATAAATCTGTGACGACCTTCTTAGTTACAACTTCGTAAGATGCGGCTTCAACCCACATTGTGAAATAGTCTATGACCACTAGAATGAACTTGTGCCCATTTGAATCAACGAGTTCGATTGGACCGATGACATCCCTTCCCCAAGCGAAGAAAGACCAGTGTGCACTTGTTGCATTGAGTTCATTGGGTGGCATTCGTATCATATCAGCATGTATATGGTATTGGTAACACTTCTGAACATATTTGATGCAGTCTGTCTCTATAGTCATCCAGAAATACCCTGCTCTCAATATTTTCTTTGCTAGGATGAAACCATTCATTTGTGGTCTGCAAGTTCCGGCATGTATTTCTTCGAGCAATCTGGATGCCTCTTTGTCATCGACATGCCGTAGTAACCCTAGATCAGGAGTCGTTATATATAGAATTCCTCCTCTTTGAAAGAAATGGTTGGCTAACCCTTATTGTGTGTGTTTCTGAGTATGGGTTGCGTGCTATGGATACTCTCCCTTTGCCAAATATTCCTTGATGTCGTGGAACCACAGATTCCATCACTCTCTTCTTCAACATGAGCGCAGAAGCTGGTTGCTTATGAATTCCTATTGGAATATGATCGATGAAGTTTTTTTCGGGGTGTTGTATCATGGAAGATAAAGTGGCCAACTCATATATACTCATTCTGAATCCTTAGAACATGTTTGAACTCTATCTTTGCGAACCTCTTAATCAGCTCTTGTACGCAGCGCAAATATGGAAATATCTTTGTGTTCTTCGTGGCCCATTCTTCTAGAACCTGATGTACCAAGAGAGCGGAATCCCCAATTACCAGCAACTTCTGAACATTCATGTCAATAACTAACCGGAGTCCCGAGATGCAGGCTTCACAGTTTTCCATATTGTTGGTACATGGAAATCTGAGTTTTGCAGATACCGGATAGTTTTGGCTAGTTTCTGATACTAAGACAGTGCTGATACCCACTCCTTTGATGTTTGCAGCTCCGTCAAAGAACATTCTCCAACCGTCTTATGCCTCGGTGATATCTTCCCTTACAAATGATACCTTCTCATCGGGAAAATATGTTTTCAATGGTTCGTATTCTCTGTCTATAGGATTTTCTGCCAAATGATCTGCCAAAACTTTCTTTTGGACTGCCTTCTGATTTACATAGATGATGTCTAACTCACTCAGCAATATCTTCCATTTTTCTAACTTACCCGTGGGCATGGGTTTCTATAAGATGTATTTTAGCGGGTCCATCCTTGATATGAGATATGTGGTGTATGCATAGAAATAATGCCTCAACTTTTGAGCTATCCATGTCAAAGAGCAGTAGGTTCGCTCCAGCAAAGAATATCGGGCTTTGTAAGACGTAAATTTCTTACTTAGATAATATATCGCCTGCTCCTTTCTTCCAGTCTCATCATGTTGTCCCAGAACACAATCCAACACGGACAAGTAAAGCAGCAGGGATCTTCCTGGTTCTGGCAGGACCAGAACAGGTGATTTAGATAAATATTCCTTTATTTTGTTGAATGCTTTTTGGTACTCTTCAGTCCAACTTGTTGCAGCATCTTTCTTTAGCATCTTGAATATCGGCTCACATATCACGGTTGACTGTGCTATGAAATGGATTATGTAATTGAGATGCCCTAAAAAGCTCATCACATCTTTCTTACTCTTCGGAGGTGGAAAGTCATGGATAGCTTTGACCTTTGACGGATCTAACTCAATCCCTTGGTAGCTGACGATAAAACCTAACTATTTTCAGCAGGGACTCCGAAGGCACACTTTGTGGGATTCAGTTTCAGATAGTGCCTTCGAAGCCGATCAAAGAATTTCTTTAAATCTGCTATGTGATTTGTACTTCTTCTTGATTTGATGATGACTTCATCCACGTACACCTCTATTTCCTTGTGGATCATGTCGTGGAATATAGTTGTCATGGCTCTCATGTTGGTGGCTCCAGCATTCTTTAAACTAAACAACATTATTTTGTAGTAATACATTCCCCATGGTGTGATAAAGGCCGTCTTTTAGGCATCCTCTTCATCCATCTAGATCTGGTGATATCCGCGAAGCAATCCACAAAGGATTGGAGTTCATGCTTGGTGCAGTTGTCAATCAGTATGTGTATATTGGGCGTCGGGAAATCATCTTTGGGACTTGCCCTGTTTAAATCTCGGTAATCCACACACACTCTTACTTTCCCATCCTTCTGTGGTACCGGCACGATGTTGGCCAACCAAGTCGGATACTCAACTACTCTGAGAAACTTAGCTTTCATTTGCTTAGTGACTTCCTCTTTTGTCTTCAAACTCATATCTGGCTTGAACTTTCTGAGCTTCTGCTTTACCGGGGGACACATGTATCAATAGGTAGATTATGAGCCACTATGGATATGCTCAAACCGGTCATATCATCGTAGGACCATGCAAATATATCTTCATACTCTTTTAGGAAGCGAACATACTCTTCCTTCTCTAATGGTGAAAGGTGAATTCTTATGCAGGTTTCCTTGACTGTTACAGAATCCCCTAAGTTAATTCTCTCAGTCTTGTCTAGGTTAGACTTAGGCTTGTTTTCAAAGCTTTCCACCTCTATGACGATTTCCTCAGGTATTACATCGTCTTCAAAATTCTCAAAATCACTATCCTTGTGTTGCATTGTCTGATTGTACGTCACAATCGTAGGTTAATCGAATACGTAATAATAATGCTGTAAAAAAAATGTAAAGGATAAAAATAAATACGAAATATAGCAATGCATTAATAAAATCTTGAAAACATCAACAAGTACGGCTCGATGACTCGAGCAATTATTTCAAACAAAATACTTTCAAACCAAAATGCTGAAAATGTCTTAAATGTTCCAAACTATTAAAAACAATAGATGATAATCTGCCAGGCTACGCAGGAACTCGACGAGCCCGGGATGGTGTAGCAGTCCAGTTCTTGAGAATGGTTCCTCTTTCCACTGTCTGAATGCTAAGGTCTTGCTCCTCCCCCTCCTCCTCCTCAACTATTGCATTGCAGTCCATATCTTCTTCATTCAGAAATAACTTCCTCATGCCGGCTAAGACTTCATCTTCCTCAGATCCCCACATCATGTCTGCTTGTTAGATTGTCTGTTGTAGAGATGGTACTGGTTGTTCCAATGGATAATAAGGACCACTCCATGGCGGGACCAATATTGGTACTCCTGCCCAGTATATTCATACCCAAGCTCGAAAGTTGTACCATGACGCTTCAGTTGTACTGGTTTGGTGATCCCCTGGAGGTTTTTGCCGAGACCTTTTCCAGGCTCATACCCTGTCCATAGTAATATGATTTCTATATTGTTGCTCAACCATTTGTCCTTTTCATATGCATTGACGCGCTCAATGCGATGGTATGTCTCTTCACCTAGCTTCTTCCTGTTCTTATTGACTCGAACAGTCTGATTGGTGTAGATAGGTTTGCTACCATCCCCATGGATGATCACTTCCTAATGATTCTATTAAATTTTCACTGCTTGATGCAGAGTAGAAGCCACTACCCCAGTGGCATGTATCCATGGTCATCCCAACAATAGATTATAGGTACCAGATATATCCAGCACTTGGAATTCGACATCGAACCAAGTTGGGCCTATTTGTAGGTTGAGGTTGATTTCTCCGATTGTGGCCCTTTGAGATCCATCGAATTCTTTCACATTCATGCTTCTCATTTTTATATCATGCAGGCCTTTGCCCAACCTCTTTAGAGTGGTCAATGGATAGATATTGAGACTGGAGCCTCCATCCATTAATACCCTGGCAATGAACTTGTCCTCAAATCGCACCGTGATGTGCAATGCCCTGTTGTGACTTAGTCATTCTGGTGCTCATCTTCGTGGAAGGTGATTTTGTGGCTTTGCAGTACCTGCCCAACCATGTTGGCCATCTCCCCACTAGTAATGTTGTTCGGTACATAAGTTTTATTCAGCACCTTCATGAAGGCATTCATGTGTGTCTCGGAGTTTTGCAACAACGACAAAATAGATATTTGGGCGGGAGTTTTGTTCAGATGATCAACAACAGAGTACTCCTTTCCTTGACTTTCCTCCAAAGGTCATTGGTACCTGTCTTGGCAATAGGTGGTTTGGATGCGGTTTCCTTGCTTGTTCCACCCAAGTTTTCAGGTGTAGAGACCCTGCTTGTTTTGGTCATCCTTGTGTTGTACTTGTCTCCTCCATTTTTGCTTTCCCTTTTCTCCTGGATTTCGCAATGTAGTCCCATGGGATGGCATCAAACTTTTAGGATGGCGTGAGAGCTACCATCACAATGAAGGGTGCATTTACCTCGACCTCAAATAGTTCTTGAGTTTGTATCACAACTGGTGTGAGGGTGACCGGAGATGTTTTGGGTTCATCCCTTTCTCGAATGAGTCTGATTGACCCTTCCAGGTCCCATTCTTCGTCAGTCTCTATTACATTCACTCCCTCACCTCTGTGATCTGGGAGAGGATTATTGTGCACATTTGGTGCAATTTCCTTCGCCTGTATGACCTTGTTGTCGATCAATGTTTGAATCTTGTCCTTCAGTGTGAGACACTCATCAACTGTATGACCCTTCATGCCTGAATGATAGGCACATGTCTTATTCGAGTTGATCCACTAAGAATAATTCTCCATAAAAATGGCAGGGATGTGAGTGACATAACCAGCAACCTTCAATCTCTCATATAATTGGTCTATGGGCTCAGCGATCGAGGTGTATTGTCTGGATAGTCTGCGGTCAAAATTTGTTCGTGGTTTTTGGTAGTTTTGGCAGGATGGTGGAGGTGATTGGTAATATGTTTGTTGAGTGTTATAGGCGTGGTATGTGGTAGCGGGTTCCTGTATCTGGGGATGAAGGTTGATATGTGGGTGGAGGTGTTTGGTAGGTGAGTGGAGATTTAGGCCCTTAGGCCACCATGACAACACCTACTTCCTTTTTCTTCGAAATGCCTCCCGATTGTAAGGCTTTGTTTGTGGCTTGAAGTGCTTCTAAATTCGTCAACATCCCACTTTTTATCCCCTCTTATATTCTTTCTCCTAGCTTGATGATGTCGGAGAATTTGAGGTTCTCAATAACTATCAACCGTTCATGGTACTGAAGGTATTGAGACCGAAAGAAGAACTTATTCATTTGTTCTTCTTCGAATGCTGGTCTTACCTTTTCAACCTCAGATCTTCACCGGATGGCATATTCACAGAAAGTATTTGTTAGTTTCTTTTTGAGGTTATGAATGTAGAAAACATCCGGTGTGTTCTCTGTATTGAACCCAAATATGTCCATAAAGTCTGATGTCATGCTTACCCAACTTACCCACTTTTTTCGGATACTCACTGGTGTACCAGGACAATGCATCCCCTGTGAGGATTCGCATGAACAACTTCATGCGGATTTGTTCATTTCTGCCCACTCATACAAGCTTATCACAATAGGTCCTCAGGTGCGCTTTTGGATCACCGGTTCCATCGAACATTTCAAATTTGGGAGGTTTGTACCCCCTCCGGCAGCTCTACATCTGGATGAATGCACAAATCTTCATAATTCAAACCTTCAATGCCTTTACAACCTTCGGCATTCTGAACTCTGCCAGAGAGCTTCTTGATTTCTTCCACCATATTCTTGATGAGCAGGTCCTTCTCGATCGAACTCAGGTATGTATAGGGTTTCTTTATGGGTGTGGGGTAAGGTCTCCACGTATATCGGGTTGCTTTGGTGGACTCCGGGGATCTGGATATAATGGTGATCATTTGTTGAGTTTTGGAGGTCAGGAGTGGGTTGTGGTATATTCTGGGGAGTAGATAAATGGTAGTCTGCGGGTGTTGGGTTAGGTGGTGATGTTGTTGTTGTTGAGTTAGTACTGGAGGAGGATTAAGGTTTTGAGGAGGTGTAGGGTACGGGTGTGGTGCATGAGGGTTTGGCGGAGGGTTTTGGTTTTGTGGGTTTTGTTGTGGTGCTTGGTTCGGGGTGTTTGGATTTTGTTAGTTAATATCAGGGACATTTAGAGTGGGAGAGAGGTTTGCCAAGTTCCGGACCTACTCAAGTTCTCCTTGTAGTTCCAAAATCTTTTGTCTAGTCGTAAGACTAGTTCATTTTGTGTCGGGGTTCTCCGACTATCTAAAGTTTTGACATTTTTTTTTTATGTTGGCGTTATCCTTTCTGATACCACTCAAATCTTCCATTTTCCCTTTCCCTTTGCTTTTGTCTTTATGATCACTTGGTGGAGGAGGAGGTGGAGGACCTCTGAATCTAGTGTGATATGCTAACGATGCTAGTATGCATTAACCAAACTTGGGGAATGGGAATAATCAAAAAGAAGAAAATCAAAAGGTAACCAAGTCAGTAAAGGGTATTAAAAGAATGCTTGCAATATTGAACATACTTTGCAAAAATCATGTAATAAATTCGCGTCCTAATTTGGATAACCTCGTTGTGTCCGAGGTAGGCCTAAGCGACACATAGACTTGGAGAAAAATTGCTGCCAATAATTGCGTCATTTCATTAATGCGAAAATGAATAAAACCCTTACTAAATCGACATTAAAGATAAAGTTACTAATGGAACTTGGCCTTATTACAATCGAGATCTAAACTAATCTAGAAAACAGTGAAAAAAAACATCATGTCCTAATCAAATTGGTCCCAGAAGGACCTTCTCCATGCTTGGCTCTTTTGACTCCATCAATCAAGTTCCCCAGGTTGCGCATATCCAATAATAAGTAAGCCCTTTCTAGGTTCCCTCCTTCATTTCCATCCACGTTTTGATAATCTGTAAGCCTTTTTCTCATCTTTCCTTCGAGCTCCATCAACCCTTGTTCTAGATATTCTAACATTTTTGTTGCATTAGTAGCGATCCCTTTCCAATCATTTATAGCCTCCATGTCTATTATATGATGTTCCAGGTTCCTAGCTTCCGACTCGAAAACCCTTTTGCAAATCCTTCTATACTTGACTTTTTCTTTAGCAGCAACATCAATGATCCTATTTTCCAAATTGACCTCTGGCTTGACGTCTCCTGCTGTATAATCTACGAACCCATGATGGATAGAAATACACGTGACCGGCATGGTACCTGTCTGGCTCGATAGTCTCTTTCTCCATAATGACCTTATGGTTCCACATATGTTGTGCCTCAAATTTGAAAGGAATGATGTCCCCTTTGAAGTCTGTCTTGTACTGGACCATGTTGGAAACTCGGGTATGACTTGCTTTCTTCCTGCTTGTCTCATTACCCTTATAGGAGCATAGGGATAAATGTCTCGCAACCGATCAACACCAAATGAGTAGTATCACTTAACCTGATGATGAACTCGCAGCTAGAAAACCACTCAAATATCCAATGTACCTTTTCGTCTGTAAAATTGCTGAAGAAACGGACCCAACTTATAGCGCTTCCGGATGGTGCGAACCTATCTGGGATGAATGTTATTTTTTTGGGATATTGGTAAGCTATGTAGTCATTCAATGGATGTCGCAGAAGCTCTTGACGATATTCTCCCCTCTGAAAGTGTTCTAATAACCAAACGTGCAGTAACAGATTACAACCTTCGAAGTGCCTGAATCCTTGCTTGCACCGATCCAGAGTGTGGTACATTTCAGCTAAGATCATGGGGATGATGGTGTAGGTTTGCCCCTCGATACCTTCCATTAAAGTTCTTGCAACCATAGCTAAACGAGTGTGGATCCTTCCCCTTTTCATTGGAAATATCAACAATCCGAATAAGCAGATGATGAACACATAAACCCGACAAAGCGTCCAATCCAATGAAGTAATGGGGAGTTCATCATGATGAAGGCGATATGATTTACTGTGCCCGTGATTATCATAAAGAAATTCAAATGGGATATATGACTTCTTTAAACAAGGCAACTCATCATTTTTGAAACCTAACATCTTTAGAAAACTGCGAGGGGTACCATTCTCTGGTACTAGTAATCCTGGACTATCCCATGGTAGCTTAGCAAAACCTCCTAGCTCTTCTAAAAGGGGAGTCATTTCTATGTCACCAAATTGGAAGACCACTCTTTTCTCATCCTAGAACATGGTATCAACCTCGATTAAAGCTCTATTCGGTTTGATATTGAGCAAAGACGACAGGTTGACAAGTACTCTTCTCACATGATTCTTATCGCAAGGCACAAGGTCTTTCCACTAGTCAATCAGCAGAGGTGGGATGTTTTGGACCATGCCGAATCTGGGGACTTCGTGCTTCATTTTCTGCAAACAAATAAAGGTTAGCCCTTTCCCCCTCCAGATTCGACTATTTACACAATAATGGTCAACATATTGGCGTATTTTCTCCAAGTAATGCACATAACATGATGATACCCATTGGGATTATGGAAATCCCATCGGGCTTTGGACAAGGCTTATCTTAGAGGGCTATTATGTTAACAACATCTTAACCCGTACTTGTTTTACCATGATGCATGTACATTTGATATTGGAGTAAGGTTTCTAGAAAGGCCTAGACATGTACTCTCTAGTGGACAACTTTAGAGGGAAAGGAACGGGACCATCGACTGCACCGCTGATCGACTAGTCTATCGCAAATAACCCTTTCCGATTTAAAAAGGGTAATTATGGAAGAGAAGGGACACTCATCAAGTGCATCTATGTTGATAAGTGGCACGAGTGGAGTATGATGTGGAGCATGCTTTATGCAGAGATAATAAAACGTTTTCAAGTATTTGCATGATAAATTTGTAAAAGAAGTAAGTACAGCAATAAGGTAAAAATAGGAAAGAAAGACAAAAGAAAGAAGTCAGTTTAATCCATGGAATATATGCAAGAATGTAAAAATCATGCGAGGGAGTAGGGATGGGAGAGGCATGCTATAGTAGTCTTAAACAAAATGAAGAGAAACGAAAAGCAGTCATAGTAAATAGAGGTGAACAAGGAAGGGATGCGCATATCATGTCGGATTTAGACGAATAAGGGTGAATAGGGAAAATGGGGTGCATGTAATAGCAAATTTTAAAAAATAAAGATGGAGAAAGGGAAGGGATGTGCATGTCATCACAAAGAAAATAATCCACATAAGCCAAGTTAACTATGGTAAGAGCCTAAGTATATTTCCCAGCAGAGTCGCCATGTTGTCGCGCCCCTTTTTCTCGAAAAATCGGGTTTCAACATGTGACAACTCTTTTAAAGGAGGTATTAAAAGAGAAGAGTCGCCACCTAATGATTTTTTAAGTGCGTTAGGGAACCTATTTTTGAATAACTCTGTTTAACTAATCAATGCCACCAAAGATCGGGTAAGGGCTCAAGTTACCTCAAAGAGAAGGTGTTAGGCACTTTTCGAGGTCCTTAACTGTGGGTCCCCGCCGAACTTTAAGATATGTGGATTATAATTAAGCAGAATGATAAAATAAATGCAAAATAAAAAAGGGCAAAGAAATTTATTATGACACAAAGAGAGTTGATACAAATCGACAAGGGTATGATTATAACAGTCTATACTAGATGACTAAGTGTATAAAGAAAAGGAAAAATTGGGTGGGAGTCCTAAGTTTTATAGCCTAAAGGATCACCCCGTGCAACATAAATAATACTTCGCAACTTCCTTACGATAGGGAGTTGCTCATATTATTCAGCGGGCATAGACTATCATCTCCTGCTACCCGATTACTATGTAAAAGTTGTTTACCTAAAGGTGCTCTATTTTGATTATGAGTCGTACCCTATGTGTGCACTACCTGTCCCATGCCTATGATCCAAGAGGCATTGGATCTCTATTTGGGTGGTTATAGACTTACCTAGGATGCTCAAAATGATAAACTAAACGACATTCAAAACAAATAGGACTGCACTTAAGGACAGTTAAAGGCTCAAGTTAGCCTCTGCAATTAGACAACAAATGCACGCAAACAGATTTCTACATTAGACAGTAGACAATTTGCAGAACCGAGGCAAATTGAAGTCATTAAGCCCTATAAACATGGTTTCTAAATAGCTGTGATACTGCTATGCTATTTGTTGAGGTTACAAATTATAAGTTCTTAAAACTTATAGACATGATCTCTAAGTGATCTATGCAATAAGAGGGAGTGAAAACCATTGGAAATGCTCAGAATCGTTCGTGTTTAATCCTATTGGCATGCTTTCTAAGTGAGTGGAAGTATTTTAGCTAAGTTATAATAATTGGCAGTTTAAAACTTATTTTCTATAACACTTCCTCCTATAAGTATATTTTCTAGGCGAGTGATAGATATAACAACAGCTGATGGATCCGTTAAGAACTTATGGACGTGATATCTGGATGAAGACTAGTAGCACATAAGTTAGGATGATCCTATATACATGTTTTCTAATGCTTGCAATTATGCAAATTGAAAGGCAGTTAATGGCATTTGTTTCCTATAGACCTGATATCTAATGAACATGCTGCAGTAAACATAGGAATAAATGGGGTACTTAAGCTTATGCTTTGATAATAAACAAGTTTTGTGAGTGTGTGATTTCTCTAATGGCATGATTTCTACTAGTGTAAATGGAAATCTGAATAGCATACATGGAAAGTTGGATAAAAATAACAACTAAGTCATACAAACCCTACAGGCATGTTTTCTACCCTTTATGCAAACATTAGAATATACTCGTGTCCCCAAATTTCACTAACACCCCAATTATTTATTACAAAGTTATTGCAGACTAAATGAGGAATATAAACATAAATATTACATCAGAAACTATAGTAGGCCTAAATAAGGCCCAAAAGATACGCAATATCGCCTGGGCGTTCAACATGCTCTCCTTCCCAAATAACATGCCCAGATTCCAACAGGACTATGCCCATCAGCACAGCCCAAAAGTCGTGGGGGAATTCAGACCGAACCAAACAACCATGAACTGACCATATGACATAGAAATTAATTACACAACCTGCTTTGCAGATTAAACACAAAATGTGAGGGAAAACTAATTGCAAGGGACAACTCAAATTTCTAGCAACAAAGAAAGTGATCCACAAAACTCAAATCTCAGTGTGTCAGAGTTCACAAGGGCCTCAAATGGACCCTGAGCAGTGCTCATACTAGGGAGGTCAATAGAGAGAGTTATGGTGGCCTTGGATTTTAGCCGGCCAAAAATGATAGGTTCAGAATAGTGTAGGTAACAAATAAGAGTGAAAGAATAGTGATCAAATGGAGGAATTTAAAGAGGTGCATTTGTATTTTAGAAACAGACAAGGTAGTGATGATTAAACAAATAACATAGAAGAAACAAAACTCCAAGGACAGCTCGATATCACAGGCTCAAACACTTAACACATTAGGACATAAAACATTTTTTTATAGGAAGTAGGGGAATCATGCCTTCTGGGATTACAAAACTAATATACAAAGGTGCATTATTCCAAACGAGATAAAATAAAGCACTAACTTAAAAGGTTTAAAGCCTAAGGGTCAAAATTATGTTGAACACCAGAACGTAAATAAGCCAACTTACATCAATAAGGAAAAACACGTCAAACATTATAAGAAAACACAAGTTAAGAAGTTATCCTAAAGGGCCCCACTAGTTACTAGGGAATACAGAATTGGGTAAACTAAAGACATAATGAGTGATGAAAATAATCATAGGTGCAGGTCATAGCTAGAGTGAAGGTTTTAACATATATTAGGACATACAATTGATGTTAGTCAGTCAATATAGGAACCCAGGACGAATCAGTGAAACAAACTCATGCCAAATAGCCAATGCAAACATTCAAAGTACCAACAAGTTGGGCTAAACAAACTTAAGAGAGTCTAAATTGTTCAAATCAAGCATAAACATATCTCAGAGCTGGCAGTTTAGGTAAAATAAAATTCTAAATAGGTTCAGATCACAAACAAATTTGACGACAACAAGATTGCACATATAGATGGTCTAGAAACACATTAGGTCATGAAATTTCAGAGACACGAATATGAAAATCAGGAACACAGGACAATGAATATTGCAAAAGTTGTGGAACTAACCAGTTATTGATTGACAAATAGACAAACAGGAAAGGACAGATTCCACAATACTATGAACGTCAACAAAGAGCAATAGAACCCAGGATATTAGTGCGTCAATGTTCCCAAGGGCTTCAAAAGAACCCAGGGCAGTGCTCGCGCAAATAAAAGTTGAAAAATCGAATTTCGGTGGCCTTGGCTTTCAGCCGGCCAAGATCCAAAGTATAGAACAAGAGAATGAGAGAATAATAGAGTGAGAGCCTTTAATTTAGTTAATTTTGTGAGTGAAAGTCTGTCAATAAGGGGAGTAGGGGAGGGATTTATATAGTGGTGCAAAATCAATATCCAAATAAGGTAACATAATTAATCGAACAAAATAAGGAAGTAGAAGCATGAAAAATTGTTCAAAATCAACTTAAGAGAGAATCAAGAAAACCCTAGTTCAAAAAGAACACACGGATGGTCAAAAATCTCACTGAATCAGACCATATAGCCTGATAGTGAGTGCATATAGATGAAATATCGTCTAAATCTCAAAGGTTGAAGGCGGTGAAATCCGATTTGGGGACTGACACTTGCCAAAATTGGGGCAAGTACTATGTAACACCACACTCTTGTAGGAAACGGTGAGATGATCCATAAAAGGTAAGAGAATCATAGTAAGAATCCATGATTGGATCGAATTTGGATGGGATTTGAGTGAGGCGGCTAGGGTTTGAGAGGTGAGAGTGGAGAGGATTTTAGGGAGGCAGTCTCAAGGAAATGAGGTTAGGGTTTCTGGGTTGGGTTAATTAAAAGGGGGGAACGAATCCGTTGATCTTGAGAGATCAACAGCCAAGATTAAAAACGCGGGTCATGGAGATGGGTACTGATCGAGTTTTAGTAAAGGGTTTATTTTTTTTGGGCTTTGGGGGATATTGGGCTAAGGTATGGGTGTTGGGCCATTGAATTGGTCCGGAATTGGCCTTATACCGGGCTAGTAATTAAATACACAAATATTATATAAAGATAATTTAAAAAATAATTAATAGATAATAAAATACTACTTGTGCAATAAAATGATTGATAAATAATAACTAACATTATAAAAATATTTAAAAAATGATTTCAGCCCAAATAATGTAAAAAAGTAATTATGCATAACGTATAGGCTATTATAAAATTATGTAAATAGCCTAAAAATAAAAAATACACAAATTATATTATTATGAAACATATATATATGGATGCAAAATAATAAATTTGGATGGTTTAGTCATCACAAAATAATTTAAAGGGTAATTAATTAATATTTGAACAATTTAAATGCAGGAAAATCAATTTTAAACCTTTAAAATTATGAAAAGTTGTGGAAAATGCTTGCATAAATCTTGTAGATTGAATAATGATGAAAAATAATATTTTGAAAGTATATAAACTTATTCTAAAAATATGAGGGCAAAATTGGGTATCAACAGATAATATCGTAAGTCGGCTTAGAAATTGGCTATAGTTCTTGTCGAAGGAGGGAGAGTTCCATGACTTGTTGGTTTGATAAGTGGTTACGAGTTTCTGTGTGATTCTTTCATCATTGTCAGTGTTTAAAGGTTGAGAACAAGATTTTAGTTGATATGAATTTTATTAAATTGGGTTATTTTGAGCAGCTACTGTGATAAAAAATTTTGCTATGGGTATTTGAGTTATGTGGTATATCCTGTGATTGTATATTGGATTATGTTTATGACTTGGTACAACTTGTTCAGATTTATAGAGTGTGTAGATGTGAGGTTTGAGTCTTATAGGAAATTCCGAATGTTGGAAAATTGGATTCCAAGGTTTACGAGCTAAGGTTGAAGTAATGATCATCCGTATGTTGTGTTTTCGGGACTAGATGAAATAGGGTCATGTGGGATTACCCCCGAGTATGTACATGGTAAGGTATCACGGTATTTGACGACTAAGGAAAAACTCTTAGCACGTTCGAGGACGAACATATGTTTAAGTGGGGGAGAATGTAACGACCCAATCAGTCGTTTTGAGCATTTTCACTTTGCTCGATAGTTTGGGGGCACGAATAGCTTCGTATGATGTATTAGGACTTGTGTGCAAAATTTGAGTTCATTCCGAGTTGATTTGATATGTTTCAGTGCGCGTTTTTGGCAGTCGAAAGTTCAAAAATTCATTAAGTTTGATTTGAGGTGTGTTTCTTTGTTTCAATGTTATTATACATGATTTGAGGTCTCGAGTAAGTCTGCGTTATGTTATGAGACTTTTTGGTATGTTCTTATGGGGTCTGGAGGGGCTCGGGTGAGTTTCGGATAGGTTTGGGTTGTGTTGCACTAGTTTTTCTTATGTTTCGACATCATTTCTTCAAGTATAAATGGTACCACATTGAACAAATGAGCTACAATTTCTATTTTGATTGAAGCATTATATCCGTATAATAATTATGGATCCTTAGCAAAAAGAATCATCGATTTTTGACATCGTATGAGGATTTTATGGTCATTTTACTATGAATTGGGTTGCCAGATTTTTCAGTAATTACGAAATTGCCACTGACTTCGTATTTAAAAATCTGCACTATTTTCAAATATTGAAACCAACATATCTCCTTCATTATAAGGTCAACTGGATTGATTCAAAATCCTAACTTGACTGAAATCTCACAAGGAATGCATTGGAGGTATCAAAAGCAAGTTTTTGGATCATTTGGCACACAAAACAAGGCAAAATAGCTGGGCAAAAATACTTAATATGGAAGTTTTGTTCATTTGGTCATATTTTGAGTTGGGAAGCTCGAATTTGGACAATTTTTGGAGGCGATTTTCACCATATGGATTTGGGTAAGTGTTCTATACTCGATTTTGGTTACATTTTATGAATTCATCTTCGTTTTTGGTATTTGATTGATGATTTCAAAGTGAAGTATTGAGAGTTTTGTCTAAAATTTTATAAAGTAAATTTTTGAGTTTTGAACATCTATTCGGAGTAGTATTTGAGTGAAACTAGTATGGTTGGACTGGTAATTGAATGGGTTGTCGGATTTTGTGAGTTTTTTCGGGTTCCGAGGTGCGGGCCTGGGTTTGACTTTTTGATCGATTTTGGGATTTTGATTAAAGATTCAACCTTTATCGATTGGGTTTATTTCCTTTGACATTATTTGATCTATTTGAGTTTCTTTTAGCTAGTTTCGAACTGTTCAAATATTGGTACGGGCGGGATGGCATTTTTGGAGCATTATTTAGCTTGCTGAGTAGTGGATTTGGCTTCTCCGAGGTAAGTAACACTTCTAAACTTGGTGATGAGGGTATGAAATCCCGAATTACATGTTATGTGTTTGGTGTTGAGGTGACACACATTCTAGGTGACGGGCGTGTGGGCATGTGGGCATGCACCGTGGAATTGTGACTCCATTATTCATGTGGTATTGTGTAGCTACCTAATCTTATCTGTAACCATGAAATCTAGGCTACATGCTTATTATGTTGGGACCCGCTGAGGTCATATTATTGTTGAATTATTTTTTTAAATTACAATTCATACCCAGTCATGTTCATTCATTTTATATTATATCTCAGTCTCTATTGCTATTTATTGACACATTATATCATCATTTTGGGCTAGTTTCATGGCATTGTGAGGAGACTGGAGAGATTAATGACTGAGTGAGGCCGAGGGCCTGAATGTGAGTGATATTATGGGATCGGGTTGCTCACCGCAACATGTTTTATTTGTTAATGATTGGAGCGGGTTGCATATCATAGCATGTTTTACTGATTATGCCATGTAATAACCCGACCGGTCATTTTGCGTTATCAGGACCGTTCCCTTAAATGAAACATCCCATAGCGGCTTATTGTGATTTATGACTTGCGGGGGCGGGTGGTCCGGGATTCAGAAGTTTTTAGAGCAATATTGGAAAACTTGGTTCCTTCAGGTTGGCCTTTAAGGCCAAGTTTGACTTCCGTCAACATTTCTAGTAAACGACCTCGGAATCAAGTTTCGACGGTTCCGGTAGCTTTGTATGATTATTTAGGACTTGGGCGTATGTTAGGAATGGGTTTCAGATGACCCGGGAGCATTTCGGCGCCCAATATTGAAATAAGAGTTCCTTAAGTTCCTATTGTGGTTTGGGACGTGTTTTTGTGTTATCGAGGTCCGAACAGAATTTCGAGACCGACAATAGTTCCGTTATATCATTTATGACTTGCCTGCAGAATTCGGTGCCATTTCGAGTAGTATAGATCGGTTCAGTGCGTTGTTAGCAAAATCAAGAATACTTAAAGTTCCTAAGTTTGGTTCTAGGGGTTTTAAGGTGTGATTTTGAGTTTTAGCGTTGTTGCAGGTCCTCCGAAGGCTCGAGCGAGTCCGTATTATGATTTGGGACTTGTTGGGCCCAGGTGCCTCTCGGGCACCAAACGAGGCCAAAAACCAGCTGAAGCAGTTGCTAGTGCACCTGATCTGGTGTGACCGCAGATGCGGTTGCCCAGTCGTAGGTGCGAGACCGCTCCTACGGTCCAGGCCTCGCAGGTGCGACCCCTAGGTGGGTTGCCCTGCTCTCGCAGATGCGGGCTCCTTCCCGCAGGTGCAGAGCCGTAGGAGCGGACTCCAGCCCGCAGGTGCGAACCCAGGCCCTACTCCCATTTTCCGCAGGTGCAAGCTATTACTCGCAAGTGCGAGACCGCAGGTGCGATCGTCGAGTCGCAGGTGCGGAAACCCCTGTAGGCAAAAAAGTCTTTAAGTGAGGGATTATCTCAATCCCACTCAATTTTCTTCCGCAATAGGCGTTTTTGAGAGCTTGGAAAAGAGCCCCACGATCCAACCAATGAGAGGTAAGTAAATTCTACCCCAAGATTAGTTAATGCATGAATTCCTAGTTGAATTTAACTACCTAATTAGTGAAAATTAAGGAATTGGTAGTAACCTAGGGCTTTCGAGAATTTGAGAATTTCCCATGAATTGGCTATGAAATCAAACAAAAATCATATATTAATGATCCTTAGGTTATGGGTGAGTATTTCCTTCGAGAATTTTTGAAATCCGAGCATGCGGGCCCGGGGTAGGATTTTGGGATTTCTTCAAGAATGATGAATTTGACTAAATAGTAGTAGAATTCCATGGTTTGAGTATATTTTGATATATATTTACATAACGTTTTATTAGTTTCGAGTCCTTCGATGACGAGTTTGGAGTTTCGGGCGCATTCTTGACCCTGGGAGTAGGTTCAACGCGAGGTGAATCTACTTTCTAACCTTGTAAGAGGGAATTGTCACCATAGGTTATTATAAATGGTGGTTTTGTCCTTATTTGTGGGGGTTGCGCACGCACGAAGTGACGAGAGTCCGTGCGTAGCTACTATTATGCCTTGTCGGGTAGTTTAGGACTCACAAGCATGCTTTATGTGTTGTATCTGTGATCTTGCATATGGATTAAGTAGTCTAATATCCTTGAATCCCACATGTGAAGGCCTAAGGGGTTATGATTTGAAGTTGACATTATTAGTTTCTCACCCTATTAGTATGTTCCCTGCTAAATTATCTGGAATCCCCTGCTAATCATGTTTTTATACGGGAACCCGAGTCGCATGAATAATTCGCGAGTGGGGTAGTCCTAGTATTATATTAACCCGAGTCGCATGAATGATTCGTGAGTGGGGTAGTCTTAGTATTATATTAACCGTGTCGCATGTTCGATTCGCGAGCGGGGCAGATAGATGCATCTATGGTTCGGGCCGTTCGACCCTCGACAGCGCACATTTACTTTTCACGTCGTAACGACCGTATGTTCATAGCCTGTTATATGTTTTGTAATTTATGAGAAACCCTGTAATTGTAATTGTTGATTTCATGAAAGAAAGAAGGTTAAATAGCTTGTATGCCATGGAAAGGGATGGCGTGAGGGTACTAAGATTGTTATTTCATACTCATTTCCCAATTTCTGTTCATTAATACTATTACTAATTAGCCTGTATTCATTTCACATTGTCTGACTATAGTAAGTATCACGTCGACCTCTCGTCACTACTTCTTCAAGGTTAGGCGGGATACTCACTGGGTACATACCTGTTTATGTACTCATGCTACGCTTTTGTACTTAATTGTACAGGTTTTGAGGCTGGTGCATCTGGTTACTCGACCGGAGCTTGACCCTGGGAGTATATTCTAGACCTGACTTCACGGTGAGCTACTTCCCTTGGCGATTCTCAGCAGCACTATGGAGTTATCTTTATTTATTTCTGTCTACTTCCCACAGACAGTAGAACAGTTTATTTCATCTTTTGTATATTCTACTAGTTAGCTTGAAGACTTGTGACACTAGTTCCTGGCACACACATAGTAGAATTTATATTTTTGGGACTGTATATATTGGTTCATGATCCTTGTGGCTACATTTACTTAAGTTGGTTAATTTATCCGCTTCTACTTAAATGTTCTAAGCTTAAAAATTTGGTAAGTGTGGGGATGGTTTGTCAAATAAGGAAAATTTCACTAGTAAACAAACTGTTGGCTTGCCTGACCCCGGTGTTGGGCTCCATCAAAACCTGAATTAGGATTTTGGGTCGTGACAACATGGTATCAGAGCACTAGGTTCACGTAGATCTCACAAGTCACAGGCAAACCTAATAGAGTCTTGTAGATCGATACAGAGACGTCAGTATTTATCTTCAGGAGGCTATAGGGTGTTAGGAAACCTCTCTTTATTCATGATGCATCGTGCAGATGATTGTTTACTAAATCTCATTCTTCTATTCTCTCACAGATGGTGAGGACGCGTATATCTAGCAGAGGCCGGGGGAGGGCACCAACCCGAGGTAGGGAAGGGGGCGTCCCAAAGCTATTCCAGTTTCACCACCAGGGGATCCTACTATAGAGGAGCAGGGGGAGGTTCCCCTAGTGGATCCTGCTCTAGTGGAATTCATGACGGCGTCAGGCTTCCAGGAGGTCATGGGCCGTATGATGAGATTTATGGATACTATGTCCCAGGCTGGTTTATTTCCAGCGGATCCTGCCACATCTCAGGCAGGAAGAGGAGCCCAAACCCCTACTGCCCAGGCTGCAGGTCAGACAACAGCACTTCATCATACTCCGGGTACGATGCCCATGGGTGGGGTCCGGCTTGTAGCAGCAGCACCTGACCCCAGACCAACTGCGGACGGCGATCAGCATTTGTTGCTCGGCATGGTTGATTTTTAGGTTATTCTAGGCATGGATTGTCTATCTCCTTATCATGCCGTGCTAGATTGCCATGCCAAGACAGTTACTTTAGCCATGCGCGAGTCACCTAGACTGGAGTGGAGAGGTTCCTCAGTTAGTGCAGCCAGCCGGGTTGTTTCATTCCTGAAGGCTCGACTTATGGTCGAGAAGGGTAGAGGTCCCTCAGTTAGTGCAGCCAGCCGGGTTGTTTCATTCCTGAAGGCTCGACTTATGGTCGAGAAGGGTAGAGGTCCCTCAGTTAGTGCAGCCAGCCGGGTTGTTTCATTCCTGAAGGCTCGACTTATGGTCGAGAAGGGTTGTCTCGCCTATCTTGCTTATGTGCAGGACACCACCGCCGAGACTCCGATGATCGATTCAATTCCAGTGGTTCAAGAGTTTGTTGATGTATTTCCTTTAGACCTTTAAGGCATGCCTCCGGATCGTGATATTGATTTCTTTATTGATTTAGCTCCAGGCACCCAGCCTATATCTATTCCTCCGTATCGTATGGCTCCGAAGGAGTTAAAGGAGCAGCTGGAGGAGTTTTTAGCTAAGGGGTTCATCAGACCGAGTGTATCACCGTGGGGGTGCTCCAGTTCTATTCGTGAAGAAGAAGGATGGGTCCATGCGGATGTGTATTGATTACAGCCAGTTGAACAAGGTCAACATTAAGAACAAGTATCCTTTGCCGCGCATCGATGGTTTGTTTGACCAGTTGCAGGGTGCTCGGGTGTTTTCTAAGATTGATTTGAGATCGGGAAATCATCAGTTGAAGACTCGGGCCTCGTATGTTCCGAAGACGGCTTTGCATATAAGATATGACCATTATGAGTTCCTGGTGATGTCCTTTCGCTTGACTAATGCCCCAACAATATTTATGGACTTGATGAACAGGTTATTCAGGCCGTATATTGATTCCTTTGTCATTGTTTTCATTGATGACATTTTGATTTACTCACGTAGCCTGGGGGACCACGAGCAACATTTGAGATTTATGCTCCATACTTTGAGAGAAGAGAAGATATATGCTAAGTTCTCCAAGTGTGAGTTCTGGTTGGATTCCGTGTCATTCTTGGGGCATGTGGTATCCGTAGGGGGTATCCAGGTTGATCCTCAGAAGATTGAGGTGGTTCAGAGTTGGCCGCGTCCTACTTCATCTACCGAGATCATGAGCTTTTTAGGCCTAGCAAGCTATTATCGCTGATTTGTGGAGGCGTTCTCTTCTAATGCAGCTCCATTGACTAGATTGAATTAGAAGAATGCCCCGTTCCAATGGTCTAATTAGTATGAGGAGAGCTTTCAGAATCTCAAGACAACATTGACCTCAGCACCAGTTCTAGTATTGCCTTCTGGTTCTGGGATGTATACAGTATATTGCAACGCTTCGCGCGTTGGCTTTGGGTGTGTGTTGATGCAGGAAGGGAGATTTATTGCTTATGCTTCGCGCCAGCTGAAGGTTCATGAGAAAAATTATCCTGTGCATGATTTGGAGTTGCCGGCGATTGTTCATGCTCTTAATATTTAGCGGGACTACTTGTATGGGGTGTCCTGTGAGGTTTACACAGACCACTGTAGCTTGCAGGACTTGTTCAAACATAGGGATCTTAATTTTATGTAGCGCAAGTGGCTTGAGTTGCTAAAGGATTATGACATCACCATTCTATATCATCCGGGCAAGGTGAATGTGGTAGTGGATTCTTTGAGCAGGAAGGCGGAGAGTATGGGTAGCTTGTCTTATATTGCAGCAGGGAGAGACCTCTAGCCTTGGACATTCAATCCTTGGCTAATCGCCTGGTGAGATTAGACCTTTCAGAGCCTCATCGATTTCTAGCACATGTGGTTGCTCAGTCTTCGTTATTGGGTGAAATTAAGGCTCGGCAGTTTGATGATCCGTACTTGGCAGAGCATTCGGAGACAGTGGTACAGGGTGGTGCCAAGGAGGTTACTATTGGCGAGGATGGTGTTTAGAGACTTCAGGGCCGTTTATGTAGTCCTAATGTTGATGGCCTGAGAGAGAGGATTATAGAGCAGGCACACAGTTCTCGGTATTTTGTCCATCCTGGTGCTACGAAAATGTATTGTGATTTGAAGTAGCATTACTGGTGGATGTGGATGAAGAGGGACAGTGTGGAGTATGTGACTAGGTGTCTTAACTGCTAGCAGGTTAAGTATGAGCACCAGAGTCCAGGAGGCCTACTTCAGCAGATGCCCATTCCTGAGTGGAAGTGGGAGCGCGTCAATATGGACTTTTTGGTTGAGTTGCCTCGGACTTTGCGGAAGGTTGACGCGGTTAGGGTTGTTGTGGATAGATTGACCAAATCGGCGCATTTCATTCCAATGGCTACTACTTATACTTCTGAGAGGTTGTCCCAGATTTACATCCGGGAGATAGTCCGGTTGCACGGTGTGCCGGTGTCCATTATATTAGATCGAGGTCCTCAGTTCACCTTGCATTTCTGGAGAGCATTTCATAGTGAGATGGGCACCCAAATAGATCTCAGCATATAATTTCACCCTCAGACTGATGGTCAGTCGAAGTGGACAGTTCATATATTGGAGGACATGCTCAGGGCATGTGTGATTGACTTTTGAGGTCAGTGGGACTAGTTCTTCCCTTTGGCCGAGTTTGCTTATAATAACAGTTATCAGTCCAGCATCGAGATGGCTCCATTTGAGGCTTTGTATGGTCGGTGATGTCGTTCTCCTATCGGGTGGTTTGAGTCTGGCGAGGCTAAGTTATATGGCACCGACCTGGTGAGAGATGCTTCGGAGAAAGTGAAGTTGATTCAGGAGAGGCTCCGCACAGCACAGTCTAAACAAAAGAGTTACGCGGATTAGAAGGCGCGTGATGTGTCATTTATGGAGGGAGATAAGGTTCCGTTGAAAGTCTCGCCGATGAAGGGTATTATGAGGTTCGGGAAGAAGGGCAAGCTGAGCCCGAGGTTTATAGTTCCTTTCGAAGTATTGAGGCGAGTTGGAGGGGTTGCATATGAGCGTCCTTTACCTCCCAGTTTATCAGGAGTTCATCCGGTCTTTCATGTATCCATGCTCCAGAGGTACCACGCCGACTTCTCTCACGTGGTTGATTTCAGCACTATTCAGTTGGATGAGAAGTTGGGCTACGAGGAGGAGCCAATTGTTATTATTGACAGGTAGGATCGCTAGATGAAATCCAAGAGAGTTTCTGCTGTGAAGGTCCAGTGGAGGGGCCAACCAAATCGAGGAGGCATCCTAGGAGTCTGAGGACGACATGCGGAGCAGATATCCACACTTATTCAGCACTTCAGGTATGATTCTAGACCCGTTCGAGGACAAACATTTGTTTAAGAGGTGAAGAATGTAAAGACCCGACCAGTCGTTTTGCATTATCGCACCCCGTACCCCTAAGTGAAACATCCCATAATGGCTTATTGTGATTTATGATTTGCAGGGGCGGGTGGTCCGGGATTCAGAAGTGTTTAGAGCAATATTGGAGCACTTGGTTCATTCAGGTTGGCCTTTAAGGCCAAGTTTGACTTCGGTCAACATTTCTAGTAAACGACCTTGGAATCGAGTTTCACCATTTCTAGTAGCTTTGTATGATGATTTCGGACTTGGGCGTACGTTCGGAATAGGTTTCGGATGACCTGGGAGCGTTTCCGCACCCAATATTGAAATAAGGGTTCCTTAAGTTCCTATTGTGGTTTGGGACGTGTTTTTGTGTTATCGAGGTCCGAATGATATTCCGAATCGAGAATAGTTTTGTTATGTCATTTATGACTTGCCTGCAAAATTTGGTGTTATTCTGAGTAGAATAGGTCAGTTCGGCGCGTTATTAGCGAAGTCAAGAAAACTTAAAGTTCCTAAGTTTGGTTCTAGGGGTTTTGAGGTGTGATTTTTAGTTTTAGAGTTGTTGCAGGTGTTTCGAAGGCTCGAGCGAGTTCGTATTATGATTTGGGACTTGTTGGTATATTTGGACAGGGGCTCGGGTGGGCCCAGGTGCCTCTCGGGCACCAAACGAAGCCAAAAATCAGCTGAAGCAGTTGCTGGTGCACCTGATCTAGTGTGACCGCAGGTGCGGTTGCCCAGTTGCAGGTGTGACACCACTCCTGCGGTCCAGGCCTCGCAGGTGCAACCCCCAGGTTGGTTGCCCAATTCTCGCAGATGTGGGCTCCTTCCCGCAAGTACGGAGCCGCAGGAGCGGGCTCCAGCCCGCATGTGCGAGCCCAGGCCCTTGTCCCATTTTTCGCAGGTGCGAGACTGCAGGTGTGGTCGTCGAGTCGCAGGTGCGGAAACCCCTGTAGGCAAAAAGGTCTTTAAGTGAGGGATTATCTCAATCCCACTCCATTTTCTTCCACGATAGGCGATTTTGAGAGCTTGGAAAAGAGCCCCACGACCCAACCACTGAGAGGTAAGTAAATTCTACCCCAAGATTAGTTAATGCATGAATTCCTAGTTGAAATTAACTACCTAATTACTGAAAAACTAAGGAATTGGGTAGTAACCTAGGGCTTTCGAAAATTTGAGAATTTCCCGTGAATTGGCTATGAAATCATACAAAAATCATATATTAATGATCATTAGGTTATGGGTGAGTTTTTCCTTGGAGAATTTTTGAAATCTGAGCATGCGGGCCTGGGGTTAGTTTTTGGGATTTCTTCAAGAAGTATGAATTTGACTAAATAGTAGGAGAATTCCATGCTTTGAGTATATTTTGATATATATATTTACGTAACGTTTGATTAGTTTCGAGTCCTTGGGTGACGAGTTCGGAGTTTCAGGCGGATTCTTCACCAGGGGAGTAGGTTCGACGCAAGGTGAGTCTCCTTTCTAACCTTTTAATAGGGAATTGTCCCCATAGGTGATTATAAATGGTGGGGTTTACCTTATTTGTGGGGGCTGCGCACGCACGAAGTGATGAGTGTCCATGCGTAGCTACTATTATGCGTTGTCGGGTAGTTTAGGACTCACAAACATGCTTTATGTGTTGTATTTTTGATCTTGCATATGGATTAATTAGTCTAATGTCCTCGAATACCACATGTGAAGTCCTAATAAGTTATGCTTTGAAGTTGACGTTATTAAGTTCTCACCCTGTTAATATGTTCCCTGCTAAATTATCTGGAATCTCCTGCTAATCATGTATTTATACGGGAACCCGAGTCTCATGAATGATTCACGAGCGGGGTAGTCCTAGTATTATATTAACCCGAGTCATATGAATGATTCGTGAGCGGGGTAGTCTTAGTATTATATTAACCGTGTCGCATGTTTGATTCGCGAGAGGGGCAGATAGATGCATCTATGGTTCGGGTCGTTCGACCCTCGGCAGTGCACATTTACTTTTCACGTCGTAACGACCTTACGCTCATAGCATGTTATGTGTTTTGTAATTTATGAGAAGCCTTGTGATTGTAACTATTGATTTCATGAAAGAAAGAAGGTTAAATAGCTTGTATGCTGTGGAAAGGGATGGCATGAGGGTACTAGAGATTGTTATTTGATGCTCATTTCCCTATTATTGTTCATTACTGCTATTACTGATTAGCCTGTATTCATTTTACATTGTTTTACCCTAGTATGTATCACGTCGACCTCTCGTCACTACTTCTTCGAGGTTAGGCAGGATACTCACTGGGTACATATCTGTTTATGTACTCATGCTATGCTTCTGTACGTAATTGTACATGTTCTGAGGCTGGTGCATCTGGTTATCCGACCGGAGCTTGAACCTGGGAGTATATTCTGGACCTGACTCCACTGTGAGCTTATTCCCTTGGCGATTCTAAGGAGCACTATGGAGTGATCTTTGTTTATTTCTGTCTACTTCCTCCAGACAGTAAAACAGTTTATTTCATCTTTTTTTTATATTCTACTAGTTCGCCTCTAGACTTGTGACACTAGTTCCTGGCACACACATAGTAGACTTTATATATTTGGGACTGTATATATTGGTTCATGATCCTTGTGGATACATTTACTTAAGTTGGTTAATTTATCCGCTTCTACTTAAATGTTCTAAGCTTGAAATTTTGGTAAGTGTAGGGATGATTTGTCAAATAAGGAAAATTTCACTAGTAAACAAACTGTTGGCTTTCCTGACCCCGGTGTTGGGCGCCATCACGACCTGAGTTAGGATTTTGGGTCGTGACATGCCATGATTGGCTTGTTATAGCGCTTGGGCTGAAGGAGGCCCTCAAGAGTCTGTACACACCCCTACTGAGTGTATATATATGTGGATCGGGTTGCATGCTGCAACAAGCCTTACGACTATACATATGTGGACCGGGATGCTCACCGCAACAGGCCTTATGGCTATATATTTATATATGTGTGGATCGGGTTGCACGCTGCAATGGGCCTTATGGATATATATATGTGGACAGGGTTGCACGCCATAATAGGCTTTATGCCTATATGTGGATTGGGTTGTACGCTGCAGCAAGTATTTCATAGTGTTGAGTAACTGAATGTGCTGAGTATTGAGCATAGTGAGTGAAAAGTGTGAGACGGTGATATTGAGTACTCTGAGAGTGTGAGTGCATGAGTTCATCTCTGAGATACATTTCATTGATCATCCACACATGACATACATGCATAGAGATGATTTTTGCTCATGCGGTACGATATCACATCATTCATGACTTCTCACACATATTGACATATAGACATAAAGATGTATTTTACTCTTGCTATCTGGAAAAAGAAAACATCTTACTTATTGTTGAAAGTATTTTTAGGAGAAATAACTATCTTCGAACTTACTCATATTTTTGGCGATTTCGGTAAAAGATTTGATTTTCACTGATATACTTGAAAAACAGGCCTATTTCTTGAACTGTGAAAGAGTTGAGCATTTTATCTCTGAGTTGGTGTTGGACTCCGATCTTGGTTCCATCTCTTCTCTACTTTCAACCTATGGTTAGATTTGTTACTTATTGAGTACATGGCGTCGGGTGTACTCATACTACAATTCTGCACCTTTCGTGCAAACGTTGGATGTTGATGTTGTTGTGATTGAAATGAGCTGGAATTGAAGACGTACTTGCGTTCCGGTTATAGCTGCCTATTGTTCATGGTAGCCTTAGATTTATAAGCTTATGATTTGTACTACCAGTCCTTGGAAAACGTATAGGATTTTGATATTTTATTTTACTTAATTATCTTATTAAATTTTATTGAAATTGGATAATTGTTAATTGGCTTACCTAGTGGGTTGAGTTAGATGTCATAATGACTAGTTGAATTTCTGGTCGTGACAATCATATAAGAAAATAATGAATTATTTTAATTAATTAATAGTTATCTATTCCAATTGTAACCATACAAGTATACGAAGAATTTCATTAGCTAACAATAAAAAGTCAAACAAGGAATACAAATTTATTAACAATAAGAACACGAAATATTAGAAACTTTGGTAGTGTGAATTTTTAATGACTTTTCAAGCTTGTCTTCTTATAGCCCCCCCCCCCCCCCCCCCCCCCCCCCCCCCCACATCCCCCATCTTTTCTTTCCCTTTCTTTTTATTTTTATTTTTTTCCTCTTTGAAGTTTTTATTTCGTTTTCTTTATATTTGTAATTCTTTTTTGTGGAAAACCCATAAACTGGAGAATAATGTCACGACCCCGAATTTTCACCTTTAGGACCGTGATGACGCCTAACATTTCACTTTCTAGGCAAGCCAACGTTAGAGGATTATTAATGCCAACTTTGCCAATTTCAATAACAAGAATAATTAAGTTAAACATAAGCTAAAATTGATTTATGGAATAACATGTAACACAAAATATCTGATACATTTAGGATCTGGAGTCACAACTCGCGAGCTACTATGATATACTACAAACAAAGTCTGAAAGGAAATACATTGTTCTAAAAGAAAAGGAACAGTAAATTAATGTGACTAGGAAGAGACTCCAAGGTCTGCGGACGCCAGCAGATCTACCTTGGGTCTCCTATCGAGCAAGTCCAACTGCTAACCTCACGATCAGCTCAGGCCGGCACCAAAATCTGCACATGAAGTACCGGGTGTAGTATGAGTACAACTTCCCCCATGTACTCTGCAAGTGCCGAGCCTTACCTCGATGAAGTAGTGACGAGGCTAAGGAGGGTCACTCACACTATAACATGTATGCAATATAAATAATATAGACAGAAAAGGAAATATGGAATGAAATAAAGAAGTCAATTGAAAGTAATAGCTACAGCTTCAGGAATAAGTCAGCGACGTTCAAAATTTACCAATCCTTAAGTGCAAAAGGAAATACCGTAAAACTATCACATCTTATAGGAATATAAACACATAGGTTGTTGAGGCGCGCAACCCGATCCCACCGTACGTTGTATAATCCTCCCTTATTTCCTCGTATCAATGTTAACAACAAAGGGTGTATATATAGGTGTTGCGGCGTGTAACCTGATCCCACCATATCACAATATACGAATTATAGTTCACCCTTATTCCACCAAAATAATCCACCCTTATTACACATGTTGCAGTGTGCAACCCGTTCCCACCATACAGTACAGATTCACCCTTATTGCACCTCATCATACCACCCTTATTTCACCTGTTGCGGCGTGCAACCCGATCCCAGTATATCAATATCAAATACTCAATATACACAGTAAAAATTACAATTCAAATCACGGAAAAGACTTTACAATCCCTAAACACCAAACTGAAACAAATAGGAAACATTTTTCAACATGATAATCCAGATAAGTAATACTACACAACGAGACCAATCCAGAATTTACAACTAGAAAGTGAAACTAAACCAACTTGAGAAATTAGTAGGAGATCATGAAACTATGAAAAGATCTAATATCATAAACTGGAGGAAACAATGACTAACAAGTAGCAATTAGGCATGGGAAAACATTTAGAGCATATAACAATTAAGACAGGGAAAGAGATAATTTAAGAAAAGCGGGAAAACAGATAATTCGGCGGCACATAAGCACTCGTCACCTCGCATATACTGCTCAAATGAAATTCACATAGCACATAGTCCGAGGGTTCCTAATTCCCTCAAGTCAAGATTAGACACAACACTTACCTCACTCCTGTGATGACCCAAAAAGTCATCTCTCATTTTATACGTCAAAATTGTGTTCCGAGGCCTTGAAAACCTCCTTTTATCTCACCTCGTTTTGCATGCACAGCCCGGGCATATATCCGGGAAGCTTTTATGTGAAAACTTAGGGAAATGTTAATTTTGCCTTTAAAATTAAATTTAAGTTGACTTCGGTCAACATTTTGGGTAAACTGACCCGGACCCGTGATTCGACAGTCCCGGAGGGCCGTAGGAAAATATGGGACTTGGACGTGTGCCCGAAATGGAATTCCGAGGTCCCAAGCCCGAGAAATGAACTTTTGAAAGAAGTTGTTTTACTGAAATTATAAGAGTCTTTGGAAATTTGATTATATTTGAAATTGATGGTATCGGGCCTGTATTTTGGTCACAGGCCGTTTCTTCTTCAACTTTTAATAAAAATAGAAGACCTAGGGCGATTTTCTCAAGATATTTTCATCCCAAATCATAGGTAAGTGTCCACTAACTAATTTCCTTCAACTTTCTAATTTTTTTCATCAATTATCATCAAGAATCCTAGGGTTTTAAGGGTGGAAAATTGGGGATTTGGGTAGAGTTAGGAATTTTTTAATAATTGAAATTTAGACCTCGTTTTGGGGTCGGATTTCGAAACTAATTACATATTCGGGCTCGTGGGTGAATGGGTGATCGGGTTTTGGTCCGAACCTCATGTTTTGACCAGGCGGGTCCAGGGTCGATTTTTTACTTTTTGGGAAGAATGATAGAAAATTAATAATTAAGCATTGGGGTTGGATTATTTAGCATTATTGCTATTATTAAGCTAATTATGTCAAGATACAATTGAATTAGAGGCAAATTCTAAAGGGAAAGCGGTAATTGAGGCTTGAGTTTGGTCGTGGAATTCGAGGTAAGTATTTGGCTTAACCTTAGCTTGAGGAAATAGGTATTGTGTCCTATATACTGTGTTAGTATCATGTTCAACGTATAGGTGAGGTGACGAGTACCTATACATTGGTGTCAAGCATTCCCGTGAGTCGGATATTGTGATTTATGTGGTTTTTCATTAAGTAATACTTGAGTTTCACTTTATACCTATCCATGTTGGTGGAAATTCCTTGATATTGATCAGTGTTGAGTATTTGTTTCAGTTGAAATTTTTTATGTGAAGTTATGTACTAAGTGAGATTGGTTATAGTTGTTTCCCTTGCCGGAATGGTATCGATTCTACTGTTGGCTCCCTTGCCGGGACGTTATGGATTTTATTATTATTGTACTGTTGATTTTCCTTGCCGGATTGTTGTTATTGATTTCTTTGGGTGAGGAATAGTGTTAAAGCACGAAAGGTGATGCCATTTCGTTTTATTTGATTTATGGTGAGGGATGAGTGTTAAAGCATGAAGGGTGATGTCGTGTATGATATTGTAAGGATGAGCGTAAAAGCACGAAGGGTGATGTCGTGCCATTTCTATATGAATTATGGTGAGGATGAGAGTAAAAGCACGAAGGGTGATGTCGTGCATTCTATGTATTGTTTGGTGAGGATGAGAGTAAAAGCACGAAGGGTGATGTCGTGCACTTGTTTTCTTTGTGTTACTATTTCTGTAGCTTAAGTTGATATATGATTGGTTGCTTTACCCCCCATTAAATTGATACTCTCTCCCCTCAGCATGTTTTTCCCCATCCTTATTTGGTATATAGTTGCTTATTTCTTGTCATTATTATTTTTTTGTTTCGTACATGATTGAACTGCACAGTTTTATTTGGTTGTCGTGTCCTAGCCTCGTTACTACTTCGCCGAGGTAGGCTCGACACTTATTCAGTACATGTGTCACGACCCAAAATCCATTAAGGTCGTGATGGTGCCGTACCCCACTGCCAGGCAACCCAACACTTAATAATTAAAAAATCCTTATTTTAGAATTCTCGAAGTCATCCTTTTTCATTTTCTTAAATAATAATTAGCGAACTTCCATTGAGTAAACAATAATATCTTCAGCAAATTTAAATAGTGAATAAATCCCATAATTATCCCAGAACCCGGTGTCACAAGTGCATGAGCAAATTTTCTAGGAATTATACATGTACTACAATACTTGTCCGGAATACAAACTGGACAAGGAATTTGAAATAAAATATAATACATCTGAGGAAGACTCTGCCGGCTGCGGGTCGTCTCCGGATGGTGCAGCTCGTTTGAGTCTCCGAGTCAGCCACATCATTGCGTCAAGCAGGGCCACTATCTACGACAGTACATGTGCAATAAAATGCAAAACAAGTGTAGCATGAGTAAGAAAAAAACGTGTACTCAGTAAGTATCCCGCCTAACCTCGAAGAGGTAGTGACGAGAGGTCGAATTTGGCACTTGCTAGAGGTCAACCTCATAAAATCAAGGGTGACACTAAGCATGAATATCATAAGCAATTTAATATGTTGTGATAGGAAATAGCGACCAGTTTCACATTTAAGATCTTAAATCTTTTTTATTTCAGTTGACAATTTATAATTCCCAGGCCAGTAAACAGGTATAAATCAAAGAAAGTAAGCAGTAATTATCATGCGCAAGAAATGCCCAGGGTCAAACGGCACGGACCAACAATAATAAAATGTGCACTGCCAAAGGGTCGAACGGCTCGAACCATAGATGCATCTATTACCCTGCTTGCAAATCGATCATGCGACGCGGTCATATATAAATAAGAGAGCTACCCTGCTCGCGAATCATACATGCGACTCAGGTACTCATAAATACAGATATTCACACAATAAATTCACATTTTATCAGGAAAACATTTATTCAAGGAAGTGATAAAATTCTCTTTTTAATGGACTCGAAGATAGTATTTAAATCTTTTCTGGAAATTCATTTTCCGAGTTCGATAAGGTTTAAATATTATAATTTATCAGTAAGGCTACAAGTACGGCAAGTAAAGCATGTTTTATCAGGAAAACAATTATCCAAGGAAAATCAATTCCCTTTCTAGATGATTAAGAAAATAAACTTTAACCTTCTTAGGTATTTAGTTACTAATTCGATAATTTTACGGTGTAATTTTATTAGCAAAATTAAAAGTACAACAAGTAAAGCATGCTAGTGTGTCCTAGACTACCCAGACACAAGCATGATAGTAGCTACGCACTGACTCCCGTCACCTCGTGCGTACGTAGCTCCCACAAATACTAGCACATATTCGATTAGTTCACCTATGGGCACAATTCCCCCTCACAAGGTTAGAAAGGAGACTTACCTCGCTCCAAAGATTCATAACCGGCCTCCAAGCCCTTCCGACGACTCAAATTGATGCACAACGCCCCATAAACTATCCAAATAACAGGCAAACCAATGAAAATATACTCTAATATGCATAACCATTCATCTCATATAAATTCCTAACTCAGATCGAAAAGTTGATAAAATTGTCGTCGGGTCCACGTGCCCAGATTCCTAAATTTTTCGAAGATAATGATTACCCTTAACTTTACAAACTCAAATTTATAATTCTCTTACAAGTTCATGCTCAAATTCGTGGTAAAAATTCAAGAATGCAAATTCTATGTTTTTCTTCAAAATCCCAAATTTTCCACAATTTTTCAAGTCTCATTCATGTGTAATCCAAGTACGAAACTCTAAAATGAGAAATAAATCACTTACCTAGGGTTGCTTGATGAAAATCGCCCTTTGAAGCCTTCCAAAATCTCCCTAGCCGTGTGGAAAATGGGTGAAATGAACTCAACCCCCGATTTAAAACAATATGCCTAGGCACTGCCCATCCTTCTTCGCGAACGCATCTACTCCACCGAGTTCGCGAAACATGGAAATCCAGGCCCAACATTTTACTCTAGGCGTTCGCACCCCAACAAACGCGTTCGTGATGGCCAGCTTCCCTATACCTCCGCGTCCGCACACCCCACTCTGCGTTCGCATAAGCCAACGACCCCAGGCCCCCAACTCTCATTTCTTTCTATGCATTCGCGTCCACCACACGCATTCGCGAAGGCCAAATCCAGCAGCCTCAATTTGTTTCCTTCTTCGCGAACATATGAGGCCCTCCGCGTTCGCGAAGAACAACCTCGACACCACCAAACCAGCAACAGCAAACCACCCAAAATTGACCCGAAACACACTCGAGGCCCCCCGGACCCCGTCCAATCACACGACTCAGTCCCATAACATCCCACAAACCTGCTCGAGGCCTAAAATCACTTCAAACAACGCCGAAATCACGAATCCCTCTCCAATTCAAGCTTTATGAACTTTGAAATTTCAAACTTCTACATTCGGTGCCGAAACCTATCAAATCATGTCCGATTGACACCAAATTTTCCACACAAGTAAAATTCAACATTACGGACCTGCTCAAACTTTCGGAATCGCATTCTAACCCCGACATGAAAATTTCCTCTTCCGGTCGAATTTCTCAAAAACCTTCAATTTTCTATCTTTAGCCAAATGACTTCAAAATAACCTACGGATCTCCGAATCCACTTCTGATCGCGCTCTCAACTCCAGAATCACCATACGAAGCTATTCCCAGACTCGGAATCCCAAATGGACATCAATATCACTGAAATGCACTTCAACCCAGACTTATGAAATTTCTTCTAAAATGATGACTTCTACAATATGCGCCAAAACGCTCCCGGGTCGTCCAAAACTTGTTTCGAACATACGCCTAAGTCTGAAATCATCATACGAATCTGCTGGAACCTTCAAATCCTGATTCTTATGTCGTTTACTCAAAAATCCAATCTTAATCAATTCTTCCAACTTAAGGCTTCTGAAATGAGAACTTTCTTTCCAAACTAACTCTAAACTTCCCAAAATTCAATTCCGACCATACATACAATTCATAACACCTGAAATGAAGCTACTCATGGCTCAAACCGCTGAACAACGCACTAGAGCTCAAAACGACCGGCCGGGTCGTTGCATTCTCTCCTACTTAAACATACATTTGTCCTCGAACATGCTAAGAACTGCTCCAGAGTTTTCTGAAATCATTGTTTAACACCTCGTGCACTTTCCTGTGCTACCACAACCCACTTGAGTACACTTGCTCGAACAATTCTGAAGATATCCTCTTTTATTTAGGCAATTGGGCCTTAGAACCAGGTTTTCAACATTCGAAATCCTCTTCCAGACCTGTTTCCAATATATTACCACCGTATCGACTACCACACGATGTACCAGAACATGACTGCATACCTTTGCTGAATTAGTACCACACACCGCATAATTCATCATTTAACCATAATGACATTCCCTGATCATAATATCCAAAATTTCACGAATCTGATGCTCCCAGTGCACCTCATGACATGTATATAGGTCCTGCCATAACGCTTACGATACCGACACAGCGGAGGAGATGTATAGAAATTCACAACCAACTGCAGACTTAACCAATCATTGAATCTCTCCTCTTGACTAGAATCATAACCTCATCACGAACCAAATGATGGTATTGTTCTTTAATGTACTTCACATAATCTTATCGCACTAATCCCTGATCCAATAATCTCGTCTCACCCAGTATGAACTGCTCAGGCAATAAATCACTACAGACACGACCAACAGTCTCAGATGATGCCACAACGTGCCGATAGGCCACAACTCGAACGCGATACATACAGAAAACAAACTATGAAAGGAACTACTCGACTCGCACAATTAATATGAACCTTCCTCCGAAAAATAGGAAGCAAAACACAAGCAAAGTAAATATAGGGAAACTTACTCAACATCATACTGTTGCGGCATGCAACCTGATCCAAATATCATACTCGTGGCGGCGTGCCACCCGATCCAAACATAAAGTTTACATAAGGAGATACACACCAAGCTAAATTGCTCATTACCACAAAATATGGAATATCGATCACAAGCACGCTAAGTGCACAATACCATACTGGGGAGACTGATAGAGCCATACGCTACAAAACTCAAGCACAATTGAGGTGCGATATATAATCTGAATCTCAATAGCTATCCTTCTCGCATAACCTCATCACTACGCGGGAACTCAACACATAGGGAATTATCAAGTCGTTTCCTAACTCACACGGCACAACAAAATATTACATGAGATGAACAAAGACGGAACAACATATGATGTTCTAATACTTTTCCATGAAAAGCGCTATACCTAAGTGAACACACCTGACTCATATGGAGCCCATAATCATATTTAAATCCATCCACAAACATCGAGTCTACCCTGATCGCACCGAACTAGTCTAATAGCTTTACCCGGGTCCATAATACACGACTTTTCTCATAACACACTAGAACAACCGTCATAGCCGGGACAAACATCCCACAATCCACAACAAAATGAACCGAGCACCCTACAGGCATAAATTCTCAAATAAGCAATATTACACCTCTTTATACTTGGTCCAAATCTTCAATCCGTTAAGTGACTACATGTCACACTCATACGATCTTCCCGTGGTCATTATTCCACGTCCTTCCACACAAGACAACAAGTCTGCACATCCATACCACCGACCACACTAATGCTGTAAAACAATTCAAGAACCCATAACCAGGATGCAAAGCCTCTTTCACCAAACACCGATCCCCAGTGACACTGAAGACAACACCAACTTACTCTAAACATTCAGATCCCTTTTCCTTGCTCATCCGAGATCATGACATCCTTGTCAACACCGAACCACAACCTCGCTCCTTACTTCCAGTTACATACTGCTTACCGCACCTAACATGCCAATATAAGATAGCACAAGAATTCCATCATAACTCCTTAACCACTAATAGGGTGAACACTTCATCATATAGAAACCTTTTACCTACCTCAATTCAAGAGAACCACAACAACACACAAGTGAATTCCCACAATCGCATTACATGCAAATCCTTAAGTAGTAGTCTATACCACCATAATCCTTCCGGGATCCGCCCACCCATGACAGGCCATAATACTTGAATGCTTCCAAATAAATTCTATCACGGCGACCGACAAGCCTCGCACATACCGTCACAAATCACATGCATAACTTAATCACACTGAAGGAACTGATCACTACCGTACATGTTCCATTTCAACCATGGCTAACCAATATATTTTCTTCTAATTTATCCTCTACTTGAATTAGAAGTAACAATAGCCTCGTCCAAAAACATTGTGAACCCAAGTCCACTCTCCTCTCGAGTGACTTTATATCGCGAGACCATGCTGTCTCAAATCCCGTGCTCAATCACTATTTAACCCCTTTCCTCTTAGCTGCAATAACTTGCCAATACACCGATAATCCACAACCCCATCAGAAGATAATCATGCAACCCAATCGCAGGTGGTGGGACTCTCCCACTTAGCTCGAAGCTACTCCTTGCACCACTCTGGACCTCACCGAAATTCTTTCTTTATTGCTGACATGATCTTGCTCAACCAACCCGTCAAATTCTTCTAAATCCTCCTGTTAGCATTCCATGAATACTCAAATTCTCTAGCATCATTCACATATTCGGCCTCCTACCGAATAGCCACTAGAACTCCTCGCAGAAACTTTCCAACCACACGACCGCTAACTTGCTCACAGGACATAACCCACCTATGGAAATTACATGTCGACATCCTCCCACGTTGCTGCACAGGGAACAATTACTACGACCTCAAAATCCCATCCTAGGCCCATTCCCATTCACCTACTGCACCAGTCCATTCACTCCTCGTGGACATCAACTAAAAGCGCGACGACATCTTCCAATTCATCGCTATATTGCATCCTTCTTCGAGTCAAACAACCCCTTCTCCGTTGCATCCAATCTTCCGCCGTAATAACCAACCTTTATATTTAAGCCCATGCACCCAATCATCGTCCACTAAAATCCTCAAATCACTCCAAAATTCTCCTCCAGATGAGCATCTATCTTACCACATAACTCATATGCTACGCTGCTTCTCTCCCATTTTGGTCAAACTCCCCCTCTAAGCAACTGCTCGGCTTCCGCTTCTCACACCTAGGCTTCTAGAAATTTACCCGCCACCTAACACTTCTCACATGTCTTCCTTCGTCGTATGCTGCCCAGTCGTTGCCTCAAATCAATATTATTCTCTGTAGCACTTAAACCAGCAGATCACCACAATTTTAAACCTTTCCGAAGATCATCTTTCTCGAATCTCCTACATAGAAAAATACCTATTCAGTCCTGAACCACCACTCACACCCCGATCTCTCACAACCGCTTCTTCAATATTACTTCACAACACTCTGACCCAATGCAACCGAAGAAGCCATAGCACCAGCGAACTTAACACCTTCTATTCTATCCAAGACGACGATACCTCCCCAAATGTGAAGATTCCACCTCACTTGAAGACACCAAGCCTTACTACTTTAGCAACCTGAACCCGATCATTCATAGTCCAATGGTCTTTCCTCTGCTGGAATAAAATTACTGAAATCTCGAAATCACTCATGGGTGGGCAAGCATCCCACCATCACATCAACACCGCACGATACCCAATAGTAAGTATCATAACAACCTGAGCATAGCCTCGAAGCTCCCAAGAATACAACTACTGCACTGAAACAACATAATATCCTTCCGTAGGGCAATGAAAATATCCCCGATAAACTTTGCAGGGAGAAACATCCCCCACCTCATCTGAGGTACCATTACAATTCCTCAATTTCCAATTTATAGCAAGCGCTTCGCGACGCGTAAGATTGAGTAGGAAAGGAAACATAGGCATAAGCCTCAAAGGAATCAAATCGCACGATGAGGAATCAAGAAGGGAAGTACTCCTAACAGCCCTGTAGCCTCTCGAAGATAAGTAAAGACGTCTCTGTACCGATCTGCAAGACTATACTAGACTTTCTCATGACTCGTGAAACCTAAGGGAACCTAGTGCTCTGATACCACGTTGTCACGACCTAAAATCCATTAAGGTCGTGATGGCGCCAGACCCCACTGTCAGGCAAGCCAACAATTAATAATTAAAAAAAATATTTATTTTAAAATTCTCGAAGTCATTCCTTTTTCATTTTCTTAAATAATAATTAGCAAACTTCCACTGAGTAAACAATAATATCTTCAAAAAATTTAAATAGTGAATAAATCCCATAATAATCCCAGAACCCTGTGTCACAAGTGCATGAGAAACTTTTCTAGGAATTATACATGCACTACAATACTTGTTCGGAATACAAACTGGACAAGGAATTTAAAATAAAATACAATACATCTGAGGAAGACTCTGCCGGCTGTGGGTCATCTCCAGATGGTGCAGCTCGTCTGAGTCTCCAAGTCATCCACATGATTGCGTCAAGCAAGGCCACTATCTATGAAAGTACCTGTGCAATAAAAAGCACAACAAGTGTAGCATGAGTACGAAAACAACATGTACTCAGTAAACATCCCGCCTAACCTCGAAGAGGTAGTGACGAGAGGTCGAATTTGACACTTGCTAGAGGTCAATCTCATAAAATCAAGGGTGACACTAAGCATGAATATCATAGGCAATTTAATATGGTGTGATAGCAAATAGGGACTTCTTTCACATTTGAGATCTTAAATCTTTATTATTTCAGTTGACAATTATAATTCCCAGGCCAGTAAATAGGTATAAATCACAGAATGTACGCATCAATTATCATGCGTAAAAAATGCCGAGGGTCAAATGGCGCGGACCAATAATAATAAAATGTTCACTTTCGAAGGGTCGAACAGCTCGAACCATAGATGCATCTATTACCCTGCTCGCGAATCATACATGCGACTCAGGTACTCATAAATACAGATATTCACACAATAAATTTACATTTTATCAGGAAAACAGTTACTCAAGGAAGTGATAAAATTTTCTTTTTAATGGACTCGAAGATAGTATTTAAATCTTTTCTGGAAATTCATTTTCCAAGCTCGATAAGGTTTAAATATTATAAATTTATCAGTAAGGCTACAAGTACGGCAAGTAAAGCATGCTTTATCAAGAAAATAATTATCCAAGGAAAATAAATTCCCTTTCTAGATGATTAAGAAAATAAACTTTAACCTTCTTAGGTATTCAGTTACTAATTCGATAATTTTAACGGTCTGATTTTATTAGAAAAATTACAAGTACAACAAGTAAAGCATGCTAGTGTATCCTCGACTAACCAGACACAAGCATGATAGTAGCTACGCACGGACTCCCGTCACCTCGTGCGTACGTAGCCCCCACAAATAGTAGCACATATTCGACTAGTTCACCTATGGGCACAATTACCCCTCACAAGGTTAGAAAGGAGACTTACCTCGCTCCGAAGATTCATAACCGGCCTCCAAGCCCTTCCGACGACTCAAATTGATGCACAACTCCCAATAAACTATCCAAATAACGGGCAAACCAATGAAAATATACTCTAATACGCATAACCATTAAGTTCATATAAATTCCTAACTCGGATCGAAAAGTTGACAAAATTGCCCTCGTGCCCACGTGCCCGGATTCCTAAATTTTCCAAAGATAACGATTACCCATAACTTTACAAACTCAAATTTATAATTCTCTTACATTTTCATGCTCAAATTCGTGGTCAAAATCCAAGAATGCAAATTCTAGATTTTTCTTCAAAATCCCAAATTTTCCATAATTTTTCATGTCTAATTCATGTGTAATCCAAGTACGAAACTCTAGAATGGGAAAGAAATCACTTACCTAGGGTTTCTTGATTAAAGTCCCCCTTTGAAGTCTTCCAAAATCGCCCTAGCCGTGTGTAAAATGGGTGAAATGAACTCAACCCCCGATTTAAAACAATCTGCCCAGGCGCTGCCCATACTTCTTCGCGAATGCATCTGCTCCACCGCGTTCGCGAAGCCCAAAAATCCAGGACCAAATTTTTACTCGACACGTTCGCACCCCAACGAACGTGTTTGCGATGGCCAACTTCCCTATACCTCTGCGTTCGCACACCCTACTCCGCGTTCGCATAAACACACGACCCCCAAGCCCACAACTCCCATTTCCTTCTATGTGTTCGCTTTTCGCGAAGGCCAAAAATTTTTCCTTCTACGCGAACGCATGAGGCCCTCCGCATTCGCGAAGAAAAACCTCGACCCCAGCAAAATAGCAACAGCAAATCACCCAAAATTGAGCCGAAACCACCCCGAAACACACTTGAGGCCCCTGGGACCCCGTCCAATCACACGACTCAGTCCCATAACATCCCACAAACCTGCTCGAGGCCTCAAATCACATCAAACAATGTTGAAACCACGAATCGCTCTCCAATTCAAGCTTTATGAACTTTGAAATTTCAAACTTCTACATTCGACGCCGAAACCTATCAAATCACGTCCGATTGACCCCAAATTTTGCACACAAGTCAAATTCAACATTACGGGCCTGCTCCAACTTTTGGAATCGCATTCCAACCTCGATATAAAAATTTCCACTTCCGATCGCGCTCTCAAATCCATAATCACCATACAGAACTATTCCTAGACTCGAAATCCCAAAAATACATCAATATCACTAAAATGCACTCAACCTAGACTTATGAAATTTCTTCTAAAATGATGACTTCTAAAATATGCGCCGAAACTCTCACGGGTCATCCAAAACTGGTTCCGAACATATGCCCAAGTCCGAAATCATAATGCGAACCTGATGGAACCTTCAAATCCTCATTTTGAGGTCATTTACTCAAAAATCCAATCTTAGTCAATTATTCCAACTTAAGGCTTCTGAAATGAGAATTTTCTTTCTAAACTAAATCTTAACTTCCCGAATTTCAACTCCGACCACACCTACAAGTCATAACACCTGAAATGAAGCTGCTCATGGCCTCAAACCGCTGAACGACGCGCTAGAGCTCAAAACGACCGATCGGGTCGTTACAATATGGGGTCGGTTGTGCTGATACTACACTCTGCTCTTTTGTGCAGATCTCGGAACTGGACCCTTCGGATCTTAGATCAGGGTTGCTGCCTTCAGTCCAGCAGAGATTCCGAGGTAGTTCTGCAGATGTCTGCATGCCTTGGTGTCCCCTCCTATTTCATTTCTATCCTGTTCTTATTTACTTCTGAGGCAGATGTATACTTATATTTCCTATTTGTAGTATTCATAGACAGTCCGTGAGATTGTGACACTTGTTCTCGGAGTACTTTGGTTCTGGATTTCGTATTAGTATTGTATCAAACTGTTGAATCATGTTATCTCTTATTTTAAATTCTGTAATTTTATTATGAAGTCTGGTAAACTGTTAAAGATAAAGGAATAAGGTAATTAATCAGTAATGTTGGCTTGCCTAGCGAGTCCAATGTTAGGCACCATCACTGCCCCGGTGGGAAATTCGGGTCGTGACAACTCCAAAGACCACTCAATGCTAAACCACAACTTTGCCTCTCAAACAAGCCTCTGAACCAATAGAATCTAGCAAATTACCAGCCAAACGATTCAAATTAAGCCATAGGAACTACCCATGATTGCAAAGAATTCAATTTAGGTCATTTTTTAAAAAATCAACCCCCGGGCTCGCTTGGTCCAGTCTCGAAGTTTGGACCAAAACACGATTACCCATTCACTCGAGCCCGGTTATGTAATTTATTTTTGGAATCTGACCTCAATTTGAGGTCTAATTCTCCAATTAACAAAATCCCCAATTTCCACCATGAAAACGCAAGATTTAAGGTTGAATTAGGAAATGTAGTGGAACATTGAAAGAAACTAGTTTAGAAATACTTACCAATGATTTGGGGAAGAAAATGTCTTTGAAAAATTTCCTCTAGGGTTTCTTGTTTTGAAAATTGTGAAGAATGAGAAAAATCCCGTCTAAGTTAAGTTTTACATGGTTGCAGATGTCGCATTTGTGCGAAGAAACTATCGCAATTGCAAAGTCCTCACATATTTGCATTCATCGAATTTGTGAAGTCCTCACATCTCTGCATTCATCGCATTTGCGATGAGAAGTTCGCAAATGCGAACACCGAGTCTCCGCAAATGTGACCATTTGATCGTATTTGCGATCACGACCCCCACCTGACCCCCTTCGCAAATGCGAAGCATTTTTCGCAAATGCGAAAATCATGTGGCCCAGCTACTCTTCGCAAATGCGATGAGTAGCTCGCAAATGCAAACCCATCAGAGGTGGCAATTGCGAAGCCTGATCTCACAAATGCGAGATCAGAGGCCTGCACCAGAACTGAAACACCAGCAATATTTTAAAGTCCAATTTCCCTCCGTATTCTATCTGAAACTCACCCGAGCCCTCGGGGCTCTAAACCAACTATGCACACAAGTCTAAAAAAATCATGCGAGCTTGCTTACACGATTAAATCGCAGAAATAACACCTAGAACTACGAATTGAACAGCAACTCAAATGAAATTTTCAAAAAAAACTTTGAAACTTCTATTTTTAAAACCGGACGTCTGAATCACGCCAAACCAACTACGTTTCTCACCAAATTTGACAGAAAAGACATAATTGTAGTATTAGACCTATACAGGTCTCCGAAACAAAAATATGGACACGAGATCCAAAAGTCAAACATCGGTCAAATATTTCAAATTCATTAAGCCTTAAACTTTCAAATTTCTATAAAATGCGAAAACTCGGGCTAGGGACTTTCAAATTTGATTACAGGCTTACGCCCAAGTCCCAAATTACGATACGGATCCACCGGGACTGTCAAAACACGAATCCAGGTCCATTTGCTCAAAACGTTGTCCGAAGCCAACTAAAATGGATTTTAAGGCAAAATTTCATATTTTTCTCAGTTTTTAACATAAGAGCTTTTCGAAAAGACGTCCGGACTGCACACACAAATCGAGGAAAGCTAAAATGAGGTGTTCATGGAATAGGTACACACAATTGGATTCTAAAACATAAGATGACCTATCGTATCTTCACAAATAAAGAATCATAACACTAAAACGAGTTCAAAGTGGTTTTTTGCCTAATGTATTTATTTACTCTCTCAAAATTTTATTAACAAAAAGAACTCCTAAACTTAAAGGGAGTACAAAATGTTTGAAAGTAAATTTGCAATGGGTTATGAAATAATAAAAGAACAAGAATAATATTGCAGAGAAAGAGAGAGGAAATTCTTATTGAATTTTGGGATGATTTACAATGGGGTAAGGCCACTCTATTTATAGGGGAGCAATGACTTAGCCATATGTTATGCATGATGCATTATCTTCATACAAAATCGTGGGCAGTTTGTCACACTTCAAACAACATTTGTCTCGAATAAGATGTATTATAGACCATAACCACACACATTCTCGACTTGCTTCATGAATAGGAATTATCTCAGCATGATTAGATGAAGTAGCCACGATCGATTGCTTAGTCGATCGGCAAGATATGACAGTTCCCCCACATGTAAACACATAGCATGTTTGAGATCGAGCCTTGTGCGGATCAGATAAATATCCAGCATCACCATAACCAACAGGATCGGGACTACAATTATTGCCATAAAATAAGCCCATATCGGTACTTCCTTTTAGATACCGTAATATGTGTTTGATTCCATTCCAATGTATCCTTGTAGGAGAAGAGCTATATCTTGCTAAGACATTAACTGAAAAAATTATGCCAGGACTTGTAGTGTTGGCAAGATACATTAGTGCACCAATTGCACTAAGATATGGTACTTCAAGACCAAGTAGCTCTTCATTCTCTTATTGAGGTCGAAATGGATCCTTATTCACATCAAGTGATCGAACAACCATTGGAGAACTTAATGGATGTGCTCCATCCATGTAAAATCGTTTCAATACCTTTTCTATGTAGGTAGATTGATGAACAAAAATCCCGTTTGCCATATGTTCAATTTACAAATCGAGACATAATTTTTTCTTTCCGAGATCTTTCATCTCGAATTCTTTCTTTAAATAATCAATATCCTTTTGGAGTTCTATAGGAGTTTCAATAATTTTTATTTCATCAACAAATATTGCAAGTACAAAAATTTTCGATGTTGGACGGGTTTATGTCATCACTCATTCTTCACCATTTTTTGACGGGTTTGGAGCTTTGAGCAGTGATTTTAAGAGAAAATTGAAGGTTATCAATTAGGTAAGTTACTTTGGGCTTCATTTCTTGCGTTTGTGATGATTTTTCTACTGTTTAATCATGAAATTGGTGGGAATTAAGGTAGAAATTTGGGGGATTAGGGCTTGGAATTGGAGAGCTTAATGTGAGGCGTCATTTGTCATCGGATTTTAATGTTTTTGGTATGTATGGACTCGTGATAGTATGAGGATTCTAGTTTTGCAATTTTTATCGGATTCTGAGACGTGGGCCAAGGGGCCAGGTTTGACCAATTTCGGGATTTTTGATTAAATTTGATAATTTTCGCGTGGGTTTTGTTCCTTTATCATGTATTGATGATATGGTACTGATTTTTGTTAGATTCGGAGCAATTGGAGGCTGAGTCAAGAGTCAAAGGCATCGCGGGTTAGGATTTTGGTCAGTTTTGAGGTAAGTAACGATTGTAAATCTAGACCTGAGGGTATGAAGCCCCGGTATTTCATATTGTTTCGATAAATGAGGTGAAGTACATGCTAGGTGACGGGCATGTGGGCGTGCATCGGTAGGAGATTGTGACTTGGTCCGTCCCATAGCGACTATTAAGTCGCGTATTTGACTGGAACTCATATGTTATTCCGTATTTTAGAGATTATTACTATGTTTTGGGTTGTATGCCATGTTTGGGGCCTTGTGCCGACCTGTTTGGACCCTCAGAGATATTTTTTACTATTGTCCTCGCACTGTTTTAATTTGAAAGCATATCCTCATTCATGTTTTTTCCTGTTTACTGTTTGATTAATTTTCACTACTCTATTTTAAACGTATGAAAGTTGTTTTGGACTGAGTCCCCCTGATTTTACTGAAATGCCCGAGTGGCTGGTGAGGTTGATGACTGAGTGAGGCCGAGGTCCTGATTGTGAGGATATATGGATCGGGCTGCACGCCATAGCATTATATGATATGGATCGGGTAACACATCACAACAATATATAGAGATATATATGGATCGGGTTTCACGCCGCAGTGATGTATATATGGATCGAATTGCACGTCGCAGCGAGATATATATGGATCGGGTTGCACGCCGTAGCGAGATATGTTGGATCAGGTTGCACGCCGCAGCGATATGGCGCTTGGGCTGTAGGAGCCCCTCCGGAGTCTGTACACCCCCAGTGAGCGCAGTCGACTATTTATGGATCTAGATGCATGTCGCAACGGTTATTATATGGTACTTATTGAGCGTGAGTGCTGATTGACGAGAGTTGAGTCACGAGTGACTTAGAGGCTTGCCCGGGAGGCTTTATTTGTGAGTGATATTGTGCCCGAGGGGCTTATTTTTATAAAACTACTGTTTTCACTCTTCTTTACATTGAGCCTCTATTTATAATGTGGAACAAATGTTTTATACGACATTTTAATGAGAAATTGGGGTTTTCATGAAGTATTAAGAATCTAAATTCCTGATTTGATTAATATATTTACATTGTTGTTCATGTTATGAAATTTCATGATTTTAAATGCTCGTTAGTGCACTCAAGTCCTTAGTCATGATTATTACATACAGAGTTGGCGTACTCACGTTACTCCCTGCATCTTGCGTGCAGATTCAGGTGTCGGGACCGAGTGAGAGTTGATCCACCCTATTTGGAGCATTATTCGGAGATTGTGAGGTAGTTGCACAGCGTCCGCAACCTGCCCTTTCTCCTTCCTATTTTTTCATTATTTATACTTCCCAGACTTGTTATATTAAGGAATTTGTGCCAGACTTTATATTTCCTTTTAGTTGCTCATGACTGATGGTTCCTAGTTTTGGGATAGTGTTTAAATGTTTTACTTATTTTTATTGTTTTGAAATGTTAAACTGAGAAATTTTATGATATATCGAATAGTTTTGAATTAAATAAAAAGTCCCTTATGTTATGCGCAATGATTTGGCTCGCCTAGTATCACGATAGGCGCCATCACAGCCAGTTTGGATCTGGGGTCGTGACAAGTTGGTATCAAAGCCCTAGGTTACTTAGGACTCACCAGTCATGAGCAGGTTTAGTAGAGTCTTGCGGATCAGTACGAAGATGTTTGTACTTATCTTCGAGAGGCTGCAGAACCCTTAGGAAAAATCTCACATTCTTGAATTCTTGTCGTGTGAATCCATTTATTCAGCTAAAAGCATAACTCTTTGAATTCCTTTCATGTATTTGAATGAGCACGTGAACTCTCGGTATCAGCCGTGCATCGACGACTTGTGATTTCCATGGATAAGATGTGATTTTTAGCATGTTGATAATGGTCTAGTCTGGAGGACTTGAGGCCGAGTTTTGTTTGTAGCTTGAGTGTTGAGATATCGATTGCGTGAACACGTGCATTTGCGACTTATATGTTCGTCCGTGTCCTTATTGGTGGGATTTTGTGACTGTTATTCCATGTCCGGGTAGCCTAGGACCCACTAGCATACCTGTTGTACCTGTGATCTTGCCTGTCATATTAGACTGCCAATATAATCGAAATCGTAATTGAATATCTAAAGAAGACTAGAATTCATTTTCTTAATCATCTAGAAAGGGAATTGATTTCCTCCGTGGATAATTGTATTCCGGATAAGGTTATATTATTTAATATTATTAAACCTGGAAAATGAATTTCGAGAAAATATTTAAATACTATTTTTATGATTTTTAAAAGAGAAATTTGTCATTTCCTTGAGTATTTCTTTTTCCGATGTAGTTGGGGTGGACTGTTGTTTGTGCATGATTGCATGTGACCGCTTCGCACTTTCCATTCCGCGAGCGGAGTGTTATTTCCCCTACTCTCATAGGAGCGGGCCGTACGCCACGGCGGATTGAAAGATGCACTTATGGTTCGGGCCGTTCGACCCTCGGCAGTGCATAGACCTGATTGTTTTATTGAAAGGTGTACTTATCGTACAGGCCGTTCGACCCACGGCAGTGCACATAGATGATTATTATGATGGCTCAGGCCGATTGTCCTTATCCCGTATGCGCATGCTAAATTGTTAAATATTTTTCATGGATTTTGAAGTGATAAGATATTAGGGGGAAAACAAAGAAGAAATTGTTTATTTAAGATATTTGGGGGGGGGGATGAGGAAGTAGCAACTGTTTATTTACTTCCAGTATTTATTTGGATTTCAGTGCCTTATATATTTGTTGCTTTACTACCTTTACATGCTTACCGTGTTCATCATATTTTTGTTAATTAATTTGTTGGACCTTAGTGAGTGTCTAATTGGACCTCTCGTCACTACCTCTCTGAGGTTAGGCGGGAGACTTACTGAGTACACTTTATTTTCGTATCATGCTACACTTGTTGTGCATTTTTATTGCAAAGGTACGTTCATAGCGACGTGGCTGGTTGGAGACTTAGGCGAGCTGCATCATTTAGAGGCGATCCTCAGCTGACGGAGTCTCCCTCACATTGTATTTATTTCCAGTTTAAATTCCTTGTCCAAATTGTATTTCGGACAAGCTTGTAATATTTGTGAAATTCTTAGAATTTGCTCATGTAGTTGTGACACCGGGTTCTGGGATGTGTTGGGATATATTTGCTGAAATGGAATTTTCAAACCATTGTATTTACTTAAAAGATTTTATTTAGTTATTATGTAATAAAGTGAAAGGTAAGGATTTTCATAAATGTTAAAACATGAATTTATTTCAACTAATTAATGATTGGCTTGTCTGACAATGGTGTCCGGCGCCATCACGACCTTAGTAGATTTTGGGTCGTGACAACATGGTATCATAGCGCTAGGTTCCCTTAGGTCTCACGAGTCATTAGCAAGTCTAGTAGAGTCCTGCGGATCGGTACAGAGACGTCTGTACTTATCTTTGAGAGGCTACCGGGCTGTTAGGAGTACTTCCCTTCTTGATTCCTCATCGTGCGATTTGATTGCTTTAAGGCTTATGCCTAAGTTTATTCCTACTTAATATTACGTGTCGCGAAGCGCTTGCTATGAATCATGAATTTGAGGAATTTGATTGGTGCTACGAATATGGCGTGAGATGTTTCCCATGTGTCGTTTGTGGGGGATGTTGGTGTTGCCTTGCATAAGGATAATATGTTGTTTCAACTCAGTAGTTGTGTTGCTAAGAGCCTACGAGGCTATGATCAGGGGTAGATGATGCTTACAATTGGTCATCGCGCAATGTCGATATGATGGTAGGATGCTTGCCCATATGTTGGGGGTGATGAATGGCTTGAAAGGAGGTCTTCTCAGAATGTGATTTCGAGATTTCAGTATTTAGATTCCGGCGGAAGGAAGGCAATTGATCTATAGATGGCCAGGTTTTGGATTGATAAAGTAGTAAGACTTGGAGTTTTCAAGTAAGGAGGGGTATTCACCTATGATGTGACATCGTCGTCACTAATCGAATGGAATGTGTTAAGTTCGTCAATGCCATGGTTTCCTCGGGTGCATGGGGCCAGAGTATGGTGAAGGAGTATTGAAGGATGTGGTTGGCAGAGAATGATATTGAATTGAGGCTAGGCAGTGGTTCCATTTCTAGGAAGCCAGGTGTAGGAAGCGGAAGTTGATAAGTTGCAAAGTGGGGGAGTGACAGCATAGTGGTGAATTAGAAGGTATTGTAGCACAGTTAGTAGATGTCCATGGAGAGCGGGCGGACTGGTAAGGTTGGTGAATGAGAACGGGCTTAGGATGGAGTACTGATGTCGTAGAGATAGTGCAGTACAACATCGTTGGAAGGTGTCAGTTGGTGAATTATATAGGTGGGTTACCTCATGTGAGTGGGTTAGCGGTCGTGTGTGTCACGACCCAAAATCCCTAAGGTCGTGATGGCACCAGACACCAGTGTCAGGCAAGCCGATCATTTAAATAGTTAAGTTAAATTTCCTATTTTAACATTTTTGAAATCATTATCTTTAACTTGTTACGTAATAACTAAACAAACTCCGTTAAGTAAATACGGTGGTTTAAATGTTCCATTTTAGCAATTATATCCCAAACACGTCCCAGAATCCAGTTTCACAAGTACATGAGCAATTTCTAAGAATTTATACAATCATCACAAAGCTTGTCCAAACTAAAAATTGGACAAGGAATTTAAAAATGAAAATAAATACAATATGAGGGAGACTCTGTCAGCTGTGGATCACCTCCGGATGATGCAGCCCGCCTAAGTCTCCAAATCCCTCACATCGCTATGAAAGTACCTGTGCAATAAAAATGCACACCAAGTGTAGCATGAGTACGAAAACAACGTGTACTCAGTAAGTCCCCCTCCTAAAACCTCAGAGAGGTAGTGACGAGAGGTCGAATTAGACACTTGCTAGAGGTCAATTTAGTATATTCGAGTGTGACACCAAGCATGATTATCATAGGGAATTTATTAAAATCAGGAATAAATAATATCAACTCCTTCCACATTTAACACTTTTAAATCTTCGTCATATTAATAACAATTAATCAACATGGGTGATTTAATCAAATAAAAAATAATCAACGGGAAGGAACAACTTCTTCCAAAAACTTTAATAACTTTAAATCTATGTCATTTCAGTTGACAACTTAAAATTCCAGGCCAGTAGTCAGGAAAAACCACAACAAATACGCAGTAAATATCATGCGCAAGCAATGCCGAGGGTCGAACGGCGCGGACCAACAATAATAAATTGTGCACTGCCGAAGGGTCGAATGGCTCGAACCATAGATGCATCTATTTTTCCCCGCTCGTGAATCAATCATGCGACGCGGTCAACATAAAAATAATAAGGCTAGCCTGCTCGTGAATCATACCTGCGACTCAGTTGCTCATATGTACACATATTCACATGATAAATCCGCATTTTTATCAAGACAACAGTTACTCCAGAAAGTGGTAAAATTCTTCTTAAAGGAACATGAAAAATAGCTTTTAAATCTTTGTTTTGAAACTCATTTGCCAAGTTTAATAATATTCAATAATATAACCTTATCAGGTATACAATTATCCACAGATGAATCAATTCTCTTTCTAAATAATTATGAAAGGTACACTCTAGTCTACTTAGGAAATCAATTACCGATTCAATAGCATTTACAGCCTAATATTAGTGGCAGGATCATATGTACAACACGTAAGGCATGCTAGTGGGTCCTAGTCTACCCGGACATGGCATAATAGTAGTTACGCACGGACTCGCGTCACCTCGTGGGTACGTATCCCCCAAGATAATAGCACATACTTAATTATTTCACCTAGGTGGACACTTCCCCCTCACAAAGTTAGAAAAAAGACTTACCTCGCTCCGAAATTCCATAACCGGCTTCCAAGCCCTTCCGACGACTCCAATGGACGCACAACGCCCCAAAACCATCCAAATAACGACAAACCAATGAAAATATACTCTAATATTTGCAACAACCCCAAATTATATACTTTTCCAACCCCGATCAGTGAATTGACCAAAATTCCCTCAGGCCCGCGTGCCCGGAATCCGAAATTTCTCGAAGATATATTCTACCCATAGCTTTACTAGTTCAATTATACAATTTACTCTAAATTCCATGCTCAAATTCGTGGTTAAAATCCAAATACAAATTTTCTAGGTTTTCTTCAAGATTTCCCAAATTTCTACAAGTTCTCGTGTATAATTCCATGTAATAACCTTGTATTTAACTTAGAAACATGAAGGAATTACTTACCTAGCATTGCATGAAGAAAATCTTCCTTGAAGCCCCTAAAAATCGCCCCACACCAAAAGAAAAATGGAAGAAATGGCCAACAAATCTCGGTTTTAAAACATTCTGCCCAGGCCATTTTTCGCACCTGCGATTCCGCATGTGCGACCAAACCTCCGCACCTGCGGCCTTCCGCAGCTCAAGCCAACTTCGCACCTGCGCTCATTTTCCGCATCTGCGGCTTCGCAGCTGCGAAAACTCCCTCGCACCTGCGCTCCCTTCTAAGCCAGCAACTTTCGCACCTGCGGCTCCGCACCTGCGACCCAAGCCTCGCAGGTGCGGTCACACCAGATGACAGTAACCTCAGCCTTCTTCAAACTCCAAACTTGACCCGTTAATCACCATGAATCCACCCGAGGCCCCCAGGACCCCGTCCAAATACACCAACTTGATCCAAATCATAGCGCGGACTTGCTCGAGGCCTCAGATCACATCAAACAACGCCGAACTCACTAATCGCTCTAAAATTCAAACTTTAAGAATTTGAAATTTCAAACTTCCACATTCGATGCCGAAACCCAAATCACGTCCGATTGTCCTAAATTTTTTAACACAAGTCATATTCGACATTACGGACTTGCTCCAATTTCCGGAATTGCATTCCGACCTTGATATCAAAATTTCCACTTCCGATCAGATTTCTCAAAAACTTTTAAATTTCTATCTTTAGCCAAATGACTTCAAAATAACCTACGGACATCCGAATTCACTTCCAGTCGTTCTTCCACCTCCAGAATTACCATATGTAGCTATTCCCAGGCTCGGAATCCCAAACGGACATCAATATCACTGAAATGCACTTCAAGCCAAAGTTAGAAAATTTCTTTAAAAATGCTGACTTCCACAATATACGTTGAAACACTCCCGTGTTATTACAAACCCGATCCGGACATACGCCCAAGTCTGAAATCATCATATGAACTTGCAGGAACCTTCAAATCCTGATTCGGAGGTCGTTTACTCAAAATTCCAATCTTAGTTGAGTCTTCCAACTTAAGGCTTCCGACTTGAGAACTTTCTTTCCTAATTAGCTCTATAATTCCCGAATTTCAATCCCGACCATGCCCACGGGTCATAATACCTGAAACGAAGTTGCTCACAGCCTCAAACTGTTGAACGACATGCTAGAGCTCAAAACGAACGGTTGAGTCGTTACAGTGTGGTTGGCAAGTCTCTGTGAGGGATTCTAGTGGTTGTTCAGTAGGAGGCGGAATGTGTGAATGATGCTAGAGAATTTGAGTAATTAGGGAGTGCTAGCAAGAGAATTTTGAAGAATGGACGGGTCGGTTGAGCAAGATTCATGGAAACAAAGGAGAAAGAATCTCACCAGGGTCTAGAGTGGTGCCAAGAGTAGCTTCGGGCTAAGTGGGGTAGTCCCACCACCTGCAGTTGGGTTGCAGGATTGTGTTATCATAGGGTTGCGGATTGTCGGCGTGTTGGCAAGTTATTTTAGCTAAAAGGAAAGGAGTAAAATGGTGATCCTGCGTGGGATTTGGTAAATATGGGCAAAGGTTGGCCCTGTTGGACCAGGGTTAGGCTTTGAAAGATTCACAATTTATGCCTAAGGCATAGGCGAGTTGTAAAGGTAGTGACTCAGTCACGTGTTTCATTGAAAAGGGTGTTCATGTGCTAGGAGAACCTTGGAGTTGATTGTATTCAGGACCAGTCAGAGTGGGTGACTCTCAATAGTGGTCCTAGTGAATTCAAAGTTAAGAATGTGGCGTTTAAGGGTTTCAGGAAGTAGTATGATCGAGAATCGAGCTTTTGTAGAGTAATTTTTGAGAAAGGGAAAATGGTCGGTGTGCTCTATGTTATTTTCAGTGTGCAGGATAGTATTGGGGGAGTAAGAGGAGTAAACTCCGGATTTGTAGAAAGATTATCAGGAGCGGGTTGTGGGATTTAGGCAGCATGGTCTCGTGAATCAAGGTCACTCAGGATGAGTGAAGGTTGAGTTGCTATGAGTTAAAGGAAGTTACTATTATTTTCTGAGATAGTTAAGAATGATTAAAAGAAGATAAATTGATTATCCATGGTTGGAATGGCACAGGTACGGTAGTGATCAGTTCCGTCAATGTAATTAAATTATGCATGTGGTTGGGCCAGTATGTGTGGGGCTTTTCAGCCATTGAAATAGATTTTTATTTGGAAGCATTCAAGTATTATGGCATGTCAGGTGTAGGCGGATCCCAGAAGGGTTATGATGGTTCAGACCACTACTTAAGGATTTGCATGTATAATAATTGTGGGAATTCACTCGCGTGTTGTGGTGGTTCTCTTGAATTGAGGTAAGTAAAAGATTTTTATATGATGAAGTGTGCGCCCTATTACTGGTTCAGAAGTTATGATGGAATTCTTGCGCTATCTCATATTGGCATGTCAGGTGTAGTAAGTATCATGGAATTAAAAGTAAGAATCGAGATTGCAGTTCGGTGTTAGCAAGGATGCAAGAAAAAGTGATTTGAAAGTTCAGGTTAAGAAGGTGATGACTTCAGCGTCTTCTGAGATCGATGTTTGATGAAAGAGGCTTTGTATCCTTTTTATGGGATTCTTGATTTGCTTTGCAGCATTAGTGTGGTCGGTGATGCGGATGTGCAGACTTGTTGCCTTGTGTGGAAGGTCATGGAAGCATGACCGCGGGAAGATTGTATAAGTGTGACATGTAGTCACCTGATTGGTTGAAGATTTAGACTAAGTATAAGGAAGTGCAATATTGCTTATTTGAGAATTTATTCTAGGAAGGCGTTCGGTCCAGTTGGTTGTGGATTGTGGGATGTTGTCCCGGCTATGATGGTTGTTCTTGCGTATTATGAGAGGAATTGGGTTAATATGGACCCAGGTAAGGCTATTAGCCTAGTTTGGTGCGAACAAGGTAGACTTGATGTTTGAGGATGGATTTAAATGTGATTATGTGCTTTATGTGAGGCAGATATGTTCATTTCAGTATAGCGCTCCTCAAGGAGGGGTGTTGGGATATCAGGTGTTGTCCCGTCTTCATCAAATTCAGGTAATATTATGATTTTGCCGTATGAGTTGTGAAACAGATTGATAATTTCTTATGTATTGAGGTCCCGCATAGTGGTGATGTTATGTGAGCAGGATAGCTCTTGAGATCCAGAGTATATATATATATATATATCGCTCCGCAGTCGTGCTTGAGTTTTGTAGCATATGGCCTTATCAGTCTCCCCAGGATGGTATTATGCACTTAGCGTGCTTTTGACCGATATTCAATAATGTGTAATAGTGAGCAATTCAGTTCCGTGTATATTCCCTTATGTGAATTTTTTATGATGGGATCGGGTGGCACGCCGCCACGGGTATGTTATTTGGATCGGGTTACACGCTGCAACAGTGTGATCATGAGTAAGGTTCCTATATTTATTTTTCTTGTGTTTTACTTTCTATTTTCTAAGAAGAGTTCATAATAAGTTTCCTGAGTCGAGTAGTCTTTTCCTGAGTCATTTCTTTATGTATCATGTTCGAGTTATGGCCTATTGGTGCGTTATGGTGTTATGTGAGACTATTGGTCATGTTGGGGTGATTTGTTATCTGAGCAGTTCATACTGGGTGAGACGATATTATTGGATCAGGGATCGGTGCCATAAGATTATGTGAAATACATTGAAGGAAAATTACCAACGGTTAGTTCATAATGAGGTGATGATTCTAGTCAAGATGAGATATCCAATGATTTGTTAACTCTACAGTTGGTTATGAATTTCTACCCGTCTCCTCCGTTGTAGTGGTATCGCCAGCATTATAGCAGGATGTATGTTTATGTCATAAGGTGCCTTGGGAGCATCGAATTCCTAGAATTTTGGCTATTAAGTTTCAGAAAGTGTCATTGTGGCCAGATGATGAATTATGCGGTGCATGGTGCTAATTCAGCAAGGGTATGCAGTCTTGTTCAGGTATATCGTGTGGTAGTTGATAAGGTGTTCACATATATTGGAACTAGGCCTGGTAGAGAAATTTCAGGTGTTGGAACTAGGTTATGAGCTTATTATATAGATAAAAGAAGAAATCTTCAGAATTGATCAAGCTAATGTGCTCAACTGGGTTGTAGTAGCACGGGCGGGTGCTCGAGGTGTTAAACAGTGATTTCAGATAACTCCAGAGCAGTTCTTGGCACATTCAAGGACGAACGTCTGTTTAAGTGGGGGAGAATGTAACGACCCGACCGGTCGTTTTGAGCTCTAGCACGTCGTTCAGCGGTTTGAAGTCGTGAGAAGCTCCATCTCAGTTATTATGACTCATGTGTATGGTCGGAAATTGAAATTCGGGAAGTTCGGAGTCACATTGGAAAGAAAATTCTCATTTCAGAAGCCTTAAGTTGGAGAAATGGACTACGATTGAAATTTTGAGTAAACGACCTATGAATCAGGATTTGAAGGTTCTTGCAGGTTCATATGATGATTTTGGACTTGGGTGTATGTCCGGATCGGGTTTTGGATAACCCGGGAGCGTTTCGGCGTATATTGTGGAAGTTAGCATTTTGAAGAAAATTTCCTAAGTTTGGCTTGAAGCGCATTTCAGTGTTATTGATGTCCGTTTGGGATTCCGAGCCTGGGAATAGCTCTGTATGGTGATTCTGGAGTTGGGAGCGCAATTGGAAGTGAATTCGGATGTCCGTAGGTTATTTTGAAGTCATTTGGATAAAGATAGAAACTTAAAGGTTTTTGAGAAATCCGACCGGAAGTGGAAATTTTGATATCAGGGTAGGAATGCGATTGCGGAAGTTAGAGCAGGTCTGTAATGTCAAATATGTCTTGTGTAAAAAATTTGAGGTCAATCGGACGTGATAGGATGGGTTTCGGCATTGAATGAGGAAGTTTGAAATTTCAAGTTCTTAAAGTTTGAATTTTAGAGCGATTCGTGATTTCGGCGTTATTTGATGGGATCTGAGGCCTCGATCAGGTCCGCACTATGTTTTTGAAACGGGTTGGTGTAATTGGACGGGGTCCCGAGGGCCTCAGGTGGATTCTGGGTGGTTAAGGGATCAAGTTTGGAGTTTGAAGAAGGCTGGGGTTGCTGTCATCTGGTGTGACCGCACCTGCGAGGCTTGGGCCGCAGGTGCGGCTTTGGTGCCGTAGGTGCGAAGGTTTGCTGGTTTGGCAGGGATCGCAGGTGCAAGGTAGTTTCTGCACCTGCGAAGCACCAGATGCGGACAATGAGTGCAGGTGCAAAGTTTGGCTTAAGCTGAGGAAAACCGCAGGTGCGGAAGTATAGTCGCAACTGCGAAATCGCAGGTACGAGAGCTGGATCGCAGGTGCGAAAATGGCATGGCCAGAATGTTTTAAAACCGAGATTTGTTGGCAATTTCTCCCATTTCCTTTTGGTGTGGGGCGATTTGGAGGGGCTTCAAGAGAGGATTTTCTTCATGCAATGCTAGGTAAGTAATTCCTTCATGTTTCTAAGTTAAATACAAGATTATATGCATGGATTAGACATGGAAATTAGTAGGAGAATTGGGATTTTTGAGGAAAGACCTAGAAATGTTATTTTGGATTTTAACCACGAATTTGAGCATGGAATTTAGAGTAAATTGTATATTTGAACTAGTAAAGCTATGGGAACCGGGCACGTGGGCCCGAGGGACTTTTGGTCCATTTGTTGAGCGGGGTTGGAAAATTATATAATTTGGAATTTTTGCAAATATTAGAGTATATTTTCATTGGTGTTTCGTTGTTTGGATAGTTTTGGGGCGTTGTGCATCCATTGGAGTCGTCGGGAGGGCTTGGAAGCCGGTTATGGAATTTCGGAGCGAGGTAAGTCTCCTTTCTAACTTTCTGAGGGGGAATTGTCCCCCTAGGTGAACTAATAATGTATGTGCTACTATCTGCGGGGGCTACGTACGCACGAGGTGATGGGAGTCCGTGCGTAGCTACTATTATGCCATGTCCGGGTAGCCTAGGACTCACTAGCATGCCTTACTTGTTCTACCTGTGATCTTGCCTGTCTTATTAGACTGCTAATATAATCGAAATCGTAATTGAATATCTAAAGAAGACTAGAATTCATTTTTCTTAATCATCTAGAAAGGAAATTGATTTCCTCCATGTATAATTGTATTCCGGATAAGGTTATATTATTGAATATTATTAAACTTGGCAAATGAATTTCGAGAAAAGATATAAATACTATTTTTGTGATTTTTAAAAGAGAAATTTGTCATTTCCTTGAGTATTTGTTTCCTGATGTAGTCGGGGTGGAATGTTGATTGTGCATGATTGCATGTGACCGCTTTGCAATTTACATTCCGTGAGCAGAGTGTTATTTCCCCCACTCTCATGGGAGCAGGCCGTATGCCACAGCGGATTTAAAGATGCACTTATGGTTCGGGTCGTTCGACCCTCGGCAGTGCATAAACATGATTATTTTATTGAAAGGTGCACTTACGGTACGGGCCGTTCGACCCTCGACAGTGCACAGAGATGATTATTATGATGGCTCAGGCCGGTTGTCCTTATCCCGTATGCGCATGCTAAATTGTTAAATATTTTTCGTGGATTTTGAAGTGATAAGATATTTCGGGGAAAACATAGAAGAAATTCTGTATTTAAGATATTTGGGGGAAAACAAAGAAGAAAATGTTTATTTACGATATTTGGGGGGGGGGGAGGGAATGAGGAAGTAGTAACTGTTTATTTACTTGTAGTATTTATTTGGATTTCAGTGCCTTATATATTTGCTGCTTTACTACCTTTACATGCTTACCGTGTTCATTATATTTTGTTTAATTAATTTATTGGACCTTAGTGAGTGTCTAATTCGACCTCTCGTCACTACCTCTCTGAGGTTAGGCGGGCGACTTACTGAGTACACGTTGTTTTTGTACTCATGCTACACTTGTTGTGTATTTTTATTGCACATGTACTTTCATAGCGACGTGGCCGGTTGGAGACTTAGGCAAGTTGCATCATCCGGAGGCGATCCAAAGCTAACGGAGTCTCCCTCATATTGTATTTATTTCCAGTTTAAATTCCTTGTCCAAATTGTATTCCGGACACTCTTGTAATATTTGTGAAATTCTTATAATTTGCTCATGTAGTTGTGACACCGGGTTCTGGGATGTGTTGGGATATATTTGCTGAAATGGAATATTTAAACCATTGTATTTACTTAAGGATTTTATTTAGTTATTATGTAATCAAGTGAAAGGTAAGGATTTTCATAAATGTTAAAATATGAATTTATTTCAACTAATTAATGATTGGCTTTCCTGACGGTGGTGTCCGGCGCCATCACGAACTTAGTAGATTTTGGGTCGTGACATTCTTGTTTCATGTTTTTTATATCACTGGTTGATTATTGGGACCATCATTGTTATTGTTTCTTATTATTATTATATGCTAAACAACATAGTTTATTAGATTAGTGAGTGTTTGGACTATACCTCGTCACTACTCCACCGAGGTTAGTCTTGATACTTACTGGGTACCACTGTGGTGTACTCATACTATACTTTTGTACATTTTTGTAAAGATTCAAGTATTGGAGATAGCGGATTCGGACAGAGTTAGAGCGTGATCGCAAGGATTCAAGGTAGAGCTGCTTGATCGTCGCAATCCCCTGAAGTCTTTCCCTTTTTTCGTACCGTCACTTATTATTCGAGCAGTATTGTACATTTAATTTCCTTCAGATCATTCATGTATTCATTTAGGGTTCGTGACTCAGTATTACCAGTCTTAGGAGGTTGTGTGATTATTTCCGTTGTTGGTTTCGATTAGAAAAATGGCTTGAATTGTTATATGACCGGCTTACTTATCCTTGAAGAATAAGTGTCATCACGACACATGTGGTGGGATTTTGAGTCGTGACACTTTTAATGTTTGCATTTTTAACATCTTTAATCTACTACTGTATTATAATTGATTTTATTATAAATTTTGAAAAGAATGACTTGGATTTCTCGCAAATTAATTAAATCAAAGATTTTTTTGTTAATTAGGATTGTTCTTAACGTTAAAGAGAATATTTTTTGTTGATTTAAATATTTATATTAGCTCATCCCAAGTTTTAGATAATTAACTGTAATTATAATTCAAATAAAACTTTTACATTCAGTGTAATAAAAAATCGTTCAAGGTACACGCATCATGCGTGTATCCTATCTCAATTAACGATTGAGTTCTGAAATAAAAGGATAAGTTTATGACAATGATCTTTAATATTGATATTGTACATATGACTAACTCAATTAAGAAAAAAATGCCTCATGGAAATCCTCAATCATAAGTAAATAATTCAACTTAATATTTACGCCAGGTTTTAATAAATAAAGTTAGCATGTTTTCTTTTCAGTTTCAGTCGTACACACAGTCATTGAAAACATAAATAGTGGATAGAACTTCACACATATAAAAAAACTATTAATCCACGAATTTCAGATAAACACAAAATCAAACTGCCCTGGAAATGAGAAAAGACATTCAAAAAGGTTACTAAAGTAAGCTAGTAAAATACAATTGAAAGATAGCTCAACCATGATATACTTACTCTAGAGAATGACTTAGAATTAGATTTAAAAGTGTATTTGATGTATTGTTATTCAAGTGGAATTAGTAATTAAATAATTCTAATATTGATTAACTGTGTTTGTCGTTATATTTGAAAATAATTAATTTTATAATAATTTTATAATTTATTTTTAAAAGGTAAAATGACCGATACACATTTTGGACAACATATTTCATCTTAATTTGAAGGACATATCTTTTGAAAAACTTTTACGAAAATTGTAGTCATTTCTGTAATATGATATTGAATCTAAAAATGATTGATATATCTGTTTTTTCTAATTAAATTCCGGTATTTTTTTTATTATGATTCTTCAAAAGGCCATCAATAAAATAATTATATTTTTTTTAAGGATTTGAAATAAAGAAGTTAGTTATATAGTTTTTAGAATAAAATGGTTCACACGTAAAAGTTTTGAGCACATATATTTTACATTAATTTGAAAGGCATATCCTTTGGGGTAAGCTTATAAAAATTTTATTCAGTTATGTGACATAATATTAAACCTAAAATAATCAAAATAGTTTTATTATAATTATTCAAACAGTCAATAAATTAACACTAATTAAAAATATTGTATCTTTCTTTTAGAACTGTTGGAATGAACGGCTAGGTCATATAATTTCTAGGAAAAAATGGATAATTAAGTAATGTAAAGTCTGAAAATGACTAATACTAAATGCATATTTTACAACAAAAAACTTATTACATATAAAAAACCTACAGAGAGCCAATTGTCGAAATTGATGAAAAATGAAAATATTAATAAATGTCAACTCATTTTGAATGCTTATTGTTTCATTATTATTTCTTCTATTATGAATTTTAACCAAGTTAATTTTTAATAATATATTATAATTAAATCGACTTTATTTTCTAATTTCTTTCATAATCGCTAGTCTTTTTTATTGAAATATATATATATATATATATATATATATATATATAAGCCAAGATTATTGTCAACTTGAAGATAGTTTTACTTGTATGATAATTTTAAAAAAGAATAAATTTGATTTTCTTTTTTTGTTATTAGCTGTTCCTAATACTTAATTATTTATTTTCGACAATAAATTATATTTTATTGATTTGAGTTCTTAATATTAGCTCATACCAAATTTAAATGTTATTGTAATTATATTTTATCGAATAAAAATTCTTTTGTCAAATTATAATAAAATCAATGAGTGGGAAACCGTCCATGCAAGTCATGTTCCAAAAGAAGAAGAAAAAAAACAAGCAAAAGCAAAATTTTGTAAGATCTCACAGATTTGAGAATCACTATATACCATAAATGAAGTTTAAAATTCGATTGTCCTTTTAGAAATCATAATTATTTTTGTAGTCAGGAAATCAACTATTTCAACTAAATTTGTTATTTTTTTAAAAAATTTGTAGATGTCATAAATTATCTTGGTACAATAACTGATAATATCTGAGTGTATTATTGGTTCTTACTCAACATTTCATATAATTATAATAGTCAATTTAAAATTTTTGAAATTAAAGATGCAATGTAGAATAATATTAATAATGAAATAGTCTTATATATTTTAAAGTATTTTAGCATATAATAGAATTTCACCTAAAACAAAACATAAAAAAGTTACTTTGTTATCTTCCAAGATCGTGGTATCTAACGACTCGACGGGTCGTTTTGAGCTCTAGCGCGTCGCTCGGCGGTTTGAGGCTATGAGCAGCTTCACGCTCGCGTGGCCGGAATTGAATTTTGGGAAGTACGGAGTTGATTTGAAAAGAAAATTCAAAATTCGGAAGCCTAAGTTAGAGGAATTAGCTAAAGTGTGATTTTTGAGTAAATGACCTCGGATTCGAGATTTGAAGGTTCCAACAGGTTCGCATGATGATTTTAGATTTGGGCGTATGACCAAATCGGGTTTCGGATGACCCGGGAGTGTTTCGGTGCATATTGTGGAAATAGTCATTTTGGAAGAATTTCATAAATTTGGGTTGAGGTGTATTTCAATGTTATTTATGTCCGTTTGGAATTCTGATTCTGGGAATAGCGTCGTATGGTGATTCTGGTGTTGGGAGTGCGTCCGGAAGTGGGTTTGGAGGCCCGTAAGCCATTTTGCGGTCGTTTGGCGAAAGTTAAAAATTTGAATGTTTTTGAGAAGTTTGATCGGAAGTGGACTTTTTGATATCGGGGTCGGATTCTAATTTTGAAAGTTGGACTAGGTCTGTAATGTCGAATATGACTTGTGTGCAAAATTTGAGGTCAATCGGACGTGATTTGATAGTTTTCGACATTGAATATAAAAGTTTAAAGTTCTAAAGTTCATTAAGCTTGAATAGGGGTGAGATTCATGATTTCGATGTTGTTTGATGTGATTTGAGGTCTCGAGCAGGTCCGTGTTAAGTTATGGGAGTGGTTTGTGTGACTAGACGGGGTCCCAGGGGCCTCAGGTGTGTTTCAAGGTGATTTCGGATCATTTCTGGCTGTTTTGCAATAGTTGATGCTGGTGTCTGGTGTTGTTCTTCGCGTTCGCGAGGATCCTCTCGCTTTCGCGAAGAAGGATTTGGCTTCTGGGATTTTGTTCTTCGCGTTCGTGAAGAAGGAAATCTTTATTACACAGGTCTGACTTCGGAGGCTCATATCTCGCAATCTATAAGGAATTTGGAGATGATCCAAAAATACAAGTTGTAGTTTGTGTCTAGTTTTCAAAAAGGTAAACCATTTAGTATTTGAATTTGTGTACAAAAAGTTATGGCTAGTACACTACAGACTATCCGGGAAGATGAAGAAGAAATTTTTTATTGCACAGGGCTGACTTTGGCAGCTTATATCTCAAAATATATAAGGAATTGGAGATGACTAAAACATGAAAGTTGTAGATATTGATGTCTAGTTTACAAAAAGTTAAACTATTGTAACCACCCGACCGGTCATTTTGCATTATCGGATCCCGTTCTCCTAAATGAAACTTCCCATAGCGGCTTATTATGATTTATGACTTGCGGGGACTAGTTGTTCGGGATTCGGAAGTGTTTAGAGTGCTATAGGAACACTTGGTTCCTTAAGGTTGGCCTTTAAGGCCGAGTTTGACTTCGGTCAACATTTTTAGTAAACGACCTCGGAGTCGAGTTTCGACGGTTCCGGTAGCCTCGTATGATGATTTCGAACTTGGACGTATGTTCGGAATGGGTTTCAGATGATCCAGAAGCGTTTCGGCGCCCAATATTGAAATAAGAAGTTCCTTAAGTTCCTATTGTGGTTTGGGACTTGTTTTTCTGTTATCGAGGTCCAAACAGAATTCCAAGATCGGGAATAGTTCCGTTATGTCATTTATGACTTGCCTGCAAAATTTGGTGTCATTCCGAGTAGTATAGGTCGGTTCGGCGCATTGTTAGCGAATTCTAGGACTTTAAGTTCAAAGTTTGATTCAATTTGGTTTTGGGGTCAAATTCTTAGTTTCGTTGTTGTTTTTCACGTTCCGTAAATTCGAGCAGTCAGTCCGTATCATGAATACAGACCTGCCAGTGCCTTTGGATGGGATCCCGTGGGGCTCGGGTGAGTTTTGGACCCCTCGGAGTTAAAAGCAAAACACCAGAATTTCTATGTCTGGTTTTCTTCTATGCGTTCGCGGTTGCTCTTCCGCGTTCGCATAGAAGGATCTGGGCGGGAGTGAAAATTTCCCCTATTCGTTCGCATAGGTGCTCCGCGTTCACATAAGGTAGGGCATTGGGCCAGACCAGCTTAGCCTTTACTCATTGCGTTCGCACCCCCCCCCCCAGCCGCGTTCGCGTAGGTTTAGCCTGGCTAGCCTCCGCGTTCGCGAAGACCTCTCTGCGTTCGCATAGAAGGCCTCATCAGGCCTGGCCATTTGTTCATCGCGAACGCACTGCCCCTGATGCGTTCGCATAGAAGGGGCCGCTGGGCAGTGTGTTTTTATAATGGGATTTAATTCATTTCCCTCATTTTCTTCTTCTTCCTTGGGACGATTTTCAGCATTCAAGAGGGGCAAACGACCTAGTTATTGAAGGTAAGTAAATTCGACCCTAATATTAGTTTCATGCATGGATTACAAGCTAAATTAACTACCTATATTAGTGGAAATTAAGGATTTGGGGTAGTAACCTAGGGCTTTTGAAAATGTAGAAAATTACTCGTGCATTGGCTATGAATTCATACAAAAATTATATATTAACGATCCTTAGGTTATAGGTGAGTGTTTCTTTCGAAAATTTTTGGAATCCGGGCATGCTGGCACGGGGTTGGATTTTGGAATTTCGTCAAGAATGGTGAATTTGACTAAATAATAGGATAATTCCATGCTTTGAATGTAAATTGATATATTTGCATAACATTTGGCTAGTTTCGAGTCCGTGGGTGTCGAGTTCGGAGTTACGGGCGCATTCTTGACCCGGGGAGTAGGTCCGACGCGAGGTGAGTCTCCTTTCTAACCTTGTAAGGGGGAACTGTCCCCCTAGGTGATTTAAATTCTATATGTGATAATTGTGGGGGCTACGTACGTACAAAGTGATGAGAGTCTGTACGTAGCGGCGATTACTATTATGTCCGGGTAGTTAGGCCCACATCATGCCTTGTGTTTTTACTTGATATGAACTATATGCTTAATAAATTAAATGTTACATGTTGCTTACTTCCCTTAGGTCGTTCAAAATTGAGAAACTTGTAAAGAATTATTCTCTGAAAAGTAATTTTAAAAAAAAAAAAAGAATAATGTCTATGCATGTGACCGCTTCGCAATTTACTTTTCGTGAGCGGAGTGTGATTTTCCCCAACTCTTATGGGAACGGGCCGTATGCCATGGCGGATTGAGAGATGCACTTTTTGTACGGGCCGATCGATCCTCGGTAGTGCATAGAGAGGATTGAGAGATGCACTTTTGGTACGAATCGTTCGATCCTCGGCAGTGCATAGATGTGAGTACTTTGTGGAGAGGTGCAGTTATGGTCGGGTCGATAATTTAAAAAAAAGAAAAGAATAATGTCTATGCATGTGAACGCTTCGCATTTTACTTTCCGCGAGCGGAGTGTGATTTCCCCCCACTCTTATGGGAACGGGCCGTATGCCACGGCGGATTGAGAGATGCACTTTTTGTACGGGCCGATCGATCCTCGACAGTGCATAGAGAGGATTGAGAGATGCACTTTTGGTACGAGTCATTCGATCCTCGGCAGTGCATAGATGTGAGTACTTTGTGGAGAGGTGCACTTATGGTTCGGGCCGTTCCACCCTCGGTAGTGCACGGATATGACTATCTTATGACTCCGGCCGGTTGTCCTTACTCTGCATGCGTATGATTTATTTGTTAGTAAATTCATGAATATTGATTTGACAGATATTTGGGGGAAAGTGAAGTGGTAATTGTTTTATTCATTCCGAGTATTTTCTTGGTTATATTTGTTGCTTCACTACCTTTACATGCCTACCGTTTCTATTATATTCTGTTAAGTTATATCGTTGGACCTTAGTGAGTGTCATGTCGACCTCGCGTCACTACCTCTTCGAGGTTAGGTGGGATACTCATTGGGTACATATATGTTTATGTACTCATGCTACGCTTATGTATATAATTGTACAGGCTCTGAGGTTGGTGCATCTGATTTTCGGACCGGAGCTTGACTTGATATTAGACGGACCTGACTTCATGATGAGCTGGTTTTCTCCTGGCGATCTTCGGCAGCACCACGGGGTTTTCTTTTGCTTATTTCCCGTCTATTTCCTTCAGACAGTGGGACTGTATATTATATCTTTTGTATATTCTGTTAGTATGCCCGTAGGACTTGTGACACTAGTTCCTGGAACACACGTGTTAGTTCTTATGGATTTCGGGTTTCTATAAATATTGGGCCACGCCTCTTCATGACTGTTTTTTATTAAAACTAGCTATTTATTATGGTCGAATCATGTTTTAAGTTTTAAAAACTGAGTATATTTTAAAGTGTTTAATCTAAGAAGAAGGAACCTTTAGTAAATTGAGAGTCGGCTTGCCTGACCCCGCTATTGGGCGTCATCACGACCTAAGTTAGGATTTTGGGTTGTGACAACTATTTGTCATTTGGTGATTTGTACAAAAAGTTATGTCTATTATACTAGAGGCTGTCTGAGAGGAATGTGGAAATGGATTTTGAGAATTTTGTTCATTGCGAAAGCGATGGAGGGCTCACGAACACGAAGAAGGGTCGCTTGGTCAGTGTATAAGTTTGGAAAAATGGGTTTGGTCCATTTCATCTCATTTCCTCGATGGGAGCCAACCTAGGAGCGATTTTGGAGCTCCATTTTCATCATCCATGTCAAGGTAAGTGATTCCCACATATTGAAAGTTAAATACTTGAATTATATATATATTTTTTAACATGGAAAATTAGTCAAAATTTGGAGTTTTGGTAGAAAACCTAGAAACTGATATTTTTGGATTTTGACCACGAATTTGTCCATGGAATTGAGAGTAAATTATATATTTGAGTTCGTGATGTTATGGGTAATGTTTATCTTCGAAAGTTTTTGGAATCCGGGCACGTAGGCCTGAGGGTGATTTTATCGACTTTTCAAGTGAAGTTAGAAATTGTATTATAATAAGTATTAGAGAGTTATTTATGGATTTACACGTTTATTTGGCTAGCTTTGGAGCGATAGGCATCGGTTCCAGTTGCTAGGAAGGTGTTGGAGCCGGTTTTGGGACATCAAAGCAAGGTAAATCTCCTTTCTAACCTTGTACGAGGGAATTAACCCCATAGGTGAACTAAACTATTATGTGCTTCTATTTGTGGGGATACGTACGCACGAGGTGACGAGAGTCCGACGTAGCTACTAGCTATGCCTATGTCCTGGTAGTTTTAGACTTACATCATGCCTTGTTGATATTGTTATTCATTTATGTTTATTGTTTGCCTTGAGAAGGAGTTTGCTTATTAAATGTTTTGAAAGGACTTGAAATAGAGGAAAAATTGGGATCTTAAAAGTTTTCATTGAAATTTCGTATCTTGAAAAGAATAGATGAATACTATAATAACTTAAGAAATCTATGTGTAACTGCATCGCAAGTATGATCCGCGAGCGGGTAATTCCTGAAATTTATATTTGACCGCGTCACATGTATGATTCGCGAGCGGGGTAATAGATGCATGCATCTATGGTTCGCGTCGTTCGACCCTCTGCAGTGAAAAATTTACATTTATGTTGGATCGGGCCGAATGTCCTCGGTGGTATTTGTGTGTGATAATAGAACTGGAAGTCCCTTTTATAATTGGTATAAATTCATTGTTTGTGTGCTTGTATGTTTTAACAGAAGGAAGTAATTTAGTCTCTTAAATATGATGAAGACTTGTTCACTTATTTCTTCTTCTGATCCTTATTGTTGTATATCATGCTTAATTAAAATTTCAGATTATTATATTGTTGTCCTTTAGTAAGTGTCGAAGTCGACCCCTAATCACAACCTCTTCGAGGTTAGCTGGGATACTTACTGGGTATGCGTTGATTTACGTACTCATACTACACTTGCTGCATATTTTTATGCAGGTGCATTTATGATTAGAGACCTTGTAAGAGCAGAGGCGTGTGCGCATGCAGAGACTAAGGTGAGATGCACTCCATATTACGACCCGTGGCTAGCAGAGTCTCCTTCAGAGTATTGTATTTCTCCTATCCAATTTGTATTCCAGACAGATGTTGTACGTTATTTTATATTCTTAGTTGATACTCATGCACTTGTGACAGCGGATTTTGGGGCGATTATGGGTTGCACTACATTGAAATTATTGTAAAAACATTATTATTCATTATGTAACTTCCATCTCTTACTGTTTAATTAAAGGGAAAATATAATTTCTAAATTCTTAAATTGAGAATAAAATTAAGTATTTATTGTTGGCTTGCCTGACAGTGGTGTCCGGTGCCATCACGACCTTTAATGGATTTTTGGGTCGTGATATGGTACATCCTCTTTCTTTTTTGATTTAATTCTTAGTATTTGTCCAAAAGGTAAACTTCTAAATACCAAGTGGTTACGTCCTCTTTCGTTAGTATTTTTAATTCTTTTGTTTTCTTACTATTCGTATATAATTTAAGTGTAAAGATTTATATAAAATAAAATATTAAGATTTTCTATGTAGTCCAAATAAAGAAGAATATAATATATAAAATTTAGTTGATTTTGTAGTCCTAAATATTAGGAAAATAATTATATGAGTATTCCTACATATTAGGAAAATAACTAAATTACTATTTATCCAACGTAAACTCTATTCTTAAAGGGTAGAAAAGGCGAACGACATTTCGCTAAGGGCCTTCGCGCTTTTAATATAATATAGACATAGATAGATTAAGTAAATTTTTTAACAATAGTAGAGTGTGTGGACAAAAACTACTAGGTTATGTCGAACCCATAGTCAGCTTGTGGCTTCGTCCCTGATTACAGTAGCCAGGACAATCTTTTTTCTAATTCACATTATTATATCTAGAAGTTGAATTTAAAAAACGCAAAACTCTAACATGTTGTGATGGCACCTATCAGTGGTACTAGGCAAGCCGATTTTCAAAAATACTTTAACATTTCGTAAAAGATAAATCAAAAGCCTTTTTCATAACGGGATTTTTATAAAAACAGAAGTGTGACTCAGAATATAATGCGAAAAGATAGCCCCAAACATCAGGGTTTCACCAAGTCATGAGCATCTAGATAGCTAGTCTAATAAAAACAGTGTCTAAGTATCAATACAGAAAAGAAAGAAATCATAGAAGGAGAGACAAGGTCTGCGGACGTCGGCAGCTACCTCGTAGTCTCCGATACTCGATCGTGCACGAACTCAACGACCTCCGTGACCGTGCACACATGGATTTGCACACGAAGTGCAGGTTGTACCATGAGTATAACCAACTCAGCAAGTAACAGAAATAAATAAGGAACTGAGAAGCACTGACGAGCTATACAATACGATTCATTTCAGTAATTTTCAACAATGAAAGAAGACATGAGTAAATTCCGGCAATATGAGTCAAATCAGTTTCATATTTACTAAGTTCAAGTAAAACCATTATAATATTTTGCAGAAGTTTAGAACAGTAGAATCAATTAGCTAAATGCATCAGCAAAGAAGACAGCTGCAACCTCTCGAGGTAGTGTCACTCAAGCTCTCAATAGCTCAACACTCGTCTCTCAGCCCTCAATACACACACTCAATAGGTACATGCGCTCACTGAGGTTGTACAGACTTCGGAGGGGCTCCTACAGCCCAAGCGCTATAATCCGCATGGACAACTCACGTGTTGCACGGACAACTCACGTGCTATCGTATCATATCAAGATCCGCACGGACAACTCACGTGCTACAGTATTATATTAGAATCTGTACAGAAAACTCACGTGCTAAGTATAAACATCATGATTCGCACAGACAACTCACGTTCTACGGTATCTATACCTCATAAAATAGTCCCTTGGCCTGACTAAGTCATGAACCTTTCTAGTCTCACGGTACTCGGTAATGAAAGGGAATCAGCCCAAATCAGAATGATATAATGTATCACCATGGAATATCAAAGACTAAGGTATAATATACAAGAAATGCTACGACTGAGTACAATAACAATGACAAGGAAGGTTCAAGAGGTATCACGACCCATGCGGGTCTCTACAACACCAATACAGAGCCTAAGCATGATTTCTAACATGAAAGGTAGTCAAATTTCTAGAAGACAAGGAAAAACATGTAAGCTACAATAGGGTATTAAACTTTACAGTCTCACGGGATGGACCAAGTACAATCCCTCATGGTGCAAGCTGTTACGCCCATCACCTAGCATGTGCGTCACCTCCAAATAGTCACATCATACCAAATTCGGGGTTTCATACCCTCAATACCAGATTTAAAACTGTTACTTACCTCAACAGCGTAGAATCCAACTCAGAAATTCCCTTGCCTCTCGAATCAGTCTCCAAATGTTCCGAATCTAGTCACAAACAGTACGAGATAATCAACATAGGCTAAAGGGTTAAATTCCACAAGAAAACTACTAAATTATAGCCCAAAATATGAAATTGGCTCAACCCGGCCCCGAGGCCCACGTCTCAAAATCTGACAAAAGTCACAAAACTTAAAATCCCATTCACTCACGAGTCTAACAATCCTAAATTCATCAAAATCCGACATCATTTGGTTACCCAAATCCCCAAAATACACTCTCTAATTCTCAAGCCATAAACCCCCAAATTTCACTTCAAAATCTCGCTAAGTAGGTGGGGAAATCAGTGGGGAGATAAGGTTTATGATCCAAAACGAGTTAAAGAAGCTTACCTCAATAATCCCCTCAAAAATATTATCCAAAATCACCTAAGTCCGGGTCCAAAATGATGAAATAAGACTAAAATCGCGAACCCTTGCTTTTTAAACTTATGCCCAGACTTTTCACATCTGCGGAACCACTATTGCATCTGCGGAATTTCCATCGTAGGTGCGGATTCCACTTAATATCCCAAGTCCGCTTCGACCATTGCAGGTGCAGGAGAGTCTTCACACCTGCGACCTCTACTCAACTCGACCATAACCGCTTCTGCAATTCCTTCCCCGCTTCTGCGGGCTCACACCTACGATTCCCACTCCGCTTGTGCAATTACACCAGAAGCAGCAACACCACTTCAGCCGCCTCCCGAGACACCTGGTACCTCAACCAAGCATGCCAACAAGTCATATAACCCAATACAAACTTAGTCAAACCTTCGAATCACTCAAAACAACATCAAAACACCAATAACACCCAGATTCAAGCCTAAAGAACTTCTAAACTTTCGAATTCTGTAAACGACATTGAAACCTATCAAACCATGTCCGATTGAGCTCAAATATTTTCACAAAATTTCTAAATGACACCATGAACCTACTCCAATTCTCACAAATCAAATTCAACTCCGATATCAAAAATTCCGTTGCTGGCCAAAATTCCATATTTCGCCAATTCATGCCTAATTCTACTATAGACCTCTAAATCACATTCCGAACGTCCTCCTAAGTCCAAAATCACCTAGCGGAGCTAACGGAACCATCAATATTCAAATCCGAGTTCGTTTACACATAAGTCGGCATTCGGTCGACTTTTCCAACTTAAGATTCCAATTAAGAGACTAGTTGTCTCAACTCACCCAAAAATCACTCCGGACCCAAACTAACCAATCCGTTAAGACATATAACAGTTGTAAAGCACAAAAAAGCAGGAAATGGGGGAAACAAGGCTATAACTCTTGAAACGACCGGCCAGGTCATTACATCCTCCCCCTCTTAAACAAATGTTCATCCTCAAACGAGTCTAGAAACATACCTAGTGTAACACCCCATACATTCGAACTAGGTGTGGATATGTTAAATGGGTATTAATTTGATTTAGACATATGAAGTACTAGCGGGATGAGTATGGATGAAAATAGTTGTTTCAGAATCAAGATGGAGAGTGAGGTGCATAAGATTCGACATAATGGACTAAGTTTACAAAACGTCCGTCTTCCAGAAGAATTTAGTGAAAATGTGTAAGGAATTGGGAAAACTCAAAAGATAAAAGTTGTATCCTTTTGAAATATATTTCCAACAATATATTGTGAAGCCCGAACGGATCTTTGTGAAAAAAGTTATGTTCGTTTTACAGAGCAGTGCGCAATATGCGTGCCCAGGTGCATGCACGGAGAGTCACATGCGCGGCTGCGCACTTGAGGCAGTGCTACTGCCATTTGCACGTTCAGGTGCACGGTCAGGCCTTCAGGTGCGGGGCGCACTTGGGGGTCATTTTAAAGCCCTACTTCGTCCCCCACACCCCTGATCACGCTCAACTATGTCTAATAAAAGACTAAGCAGGCGTTGAAAATATAATCCGGGGTATTATGCCCAAAGTCGATCCCACAGGGAATTTACGTATCAAGAAATCTGTTAGAATACTCAACTGTCACTTGATTTTATTTAAATTACTAACACTAAAGATTAAAACTAAAGATTAACTACGCTAAGGTGTAAACAATTGTAATAAAGATCTAAGGTTATGGTTTCCCCCGTCGGTGAATTTACTTCTCGGATACTTCATATAGCTTGATTAGTTGTTTCTATCAATCATGAACACTCTATCTACCATAAATCTCTCTCAAGTAATTATGATAATTTACTAGACGCACTCTCTCAAGTTACGCTAGCTAGATTGCATTACAGTTCACTTTAGATTGCACCCGAGGTATCGTTATCTCTAATCCAACCTCTAAACCCTCGGTTATGACTTTCGTCTATACTCCGGGAGTGATGTTGTTCAAACAACTACCTAAATATGCACTCTCTCTCAAGTAGATACATAATAAATAGGCACAGCTAATTGATGGCCATTCAATTAACTACAACAAGAACGTAGTTGAACAATTAGAGATTAATCAATTAATCAGAACTATATTAATAACAAAATAAGTTCATCTCCCAACGGGTTCTAACAAAACCCTAGATTAAAGAAGTTAGCTAAACAAATTCATAAGAATAAAATCTAAAATAACTTGCATAATTAAACTACAAAGTAATGAAGAAAATCTGTACAATTTGATGTCTTGCCGTTCGAATTCCTTCTCTCCTCTTCGAATCTATCCTAAGTTGTGTTTTGGGGTCTATTTATAATTTTAGGACAAACCCTAAACGTGTAGGAGACTTCTATTCCAACCGGGAAACACATAAACTTCTCAAAACTCGGAATTGACCGAAATAGGGGCCTAGTGTTTGGGCTCTAACGCCTGGATAACGCTAGGCTAGGGCTGGCGTTTGGACTCCAACGCCTGGCTAACGCCTGGCTAGGGCTGGCATTTGGACTCTAACACCTGCCTAACGCCAAGTAGGGCCAGGCGTTTGGGCTCTGGCGCCCAGCTATAGCCCGGTGCACTCCTCCTCGCCTCTTGAGCGTATTTTCGATGTATTTAAATCCATTTAGCTCGGTTTCCGTCTCTAATTCACCTACACATGAAATGACTCTATTATGCACATAAAAAGTGTATTTTTATCATTAATGCGCATAAACTGTAAGGCATATAACATGTTAAACTATGAATTCTAGCCTCGCATCAACCCCCAAAACACAAAAACTTGCTCTAGAAAAGGAAGCTCTCAAGAACCTAACTCCTTAAGTTAAAATGGTGATTCTAAGTTAATTTTAATTTCCCAACATCTTAATTCCATGGGTAAACCCTCAATATCATTAGATATTCGATTGGGACATCATTGTTGAGATAAGGAACCCTAGAACTCAAATTCAAGGGAATTGAACTTCAAAAAGGTAATGTCTTCACCCTCTAATTGATTCTAGTATTGGATTAATGATTATAGACTCTAGTTCATGATATAAGAGTTGATGGGTTTGATAGAAAAGCATGAACGGTTATAGCTTTGGGTTGTAGATTGTTGATTATTGGTTAAGGGTGTTGTATTCCTTATGGATGATGGAGAATGATGTTGATTGTAATCATTTGAACTTTTGAATTTATCTAGGAGCAAGAGAATGAGTTATTGGGTTTAGAAACACCATTAATAAGGACGATGAAGCTTTATTCTCACCAAGTGTTTGATAAAATGCCTAAGTGACCAAAACATGAGTATTGTCGATAATTTGGAACCCCTTTGACTTGTATTGATATAGATTAAAGTTGAAAAGGTTGGAGAATGTTGTATTATGCTCTAGAGCAGGAAGTTAAGGTATGTGAGGCTAACTCTCTATGTTTGGGAATTTTAATGATTCTCCCTACACTATGTTTCTTTTACAATGTTATTAATTGCCTCAGAAATATAGTTACGCCCAGTTCCTTGAATAGTTGCAGTACTTCTATTCTCTAGCTTCATAACTTTTTCATGACTTCATTCTCAATGTTGTGAAATCAATGCATAATCAATATAGACTTGGGTTTGATGCCCATGAGTCCCATTCTAGATTATTCAGCATGTCATAAACAGTTGAAGTTTTAGTTTTCATAATCAGTTCATGAATACATGTCTCAGTCTAGTTCTATTCAATATTTGAGTATCATGTAACTAAATATGATTCAATATTTCAATATCATGTATTGTAGTATGATTCTCAGTTCCTTATTTTAAATCCATGAATGATGAACTCCTGTATTTGGGCCTGAGGCCGCAGTTAATGCTTTATGTATATTTGGGCCTAAGGCCGCAGTTAATGCTCTATGCGTATTTGGACATGAGGCCGCAGTTAATACTTTATGCATCTTTGGGCCTGATGCAGCTGTTATGTATACGTATACTTGGGCCCGAGGTCGTATTTTGTGCACATATATATTGGACCTGAGGACGCAGTTTATTTATTCAAATAAATAGGTGGTTCATCATTTAGAAGAGGGAGTATTCATATCCTTACTTCATTTGTTCAGTTCAGTTATCAGTTATCATTTCAGTTATCAGTTATCAGTTATTAGTTATCAGTTATCATTCGAGTTATCAGTTATCATTCCAGTTATTAGTTATCATTTATCAGCTATCAATTATAATTTTACTTTTAGTTTCAATAGTTATCATTTCAGTTATCAATTATCAATTCTGAATCATCAAAATAGTTTTAGTTTCAGTATTTATAATTCTTTCTTTCAGTTGCTTTACATACCAGTGCAATTCAAATGTACTAACCTCCCTTTTTTTCCTGGGACCTGCATCTCACGATGCAGGTAATTATTTACAGGTTGACGATTCAGAGCGCTCCCCAATTCTTTCGGGGAATTATCATTACCTTACAGTCTTCAGGACTTTGAGACAGTCATTGTTTTCAGTGCTTCATTAGAGGCTTCACAGACTAGAGTAACAGTTAGATAGAGTCACAGGCATTTAAGGTTAAGCAATGTTGCTACATATATGTTTTAGACTTATATTAGTGTTTCTGCATTTGATTTATATCATTTAGAATTTTAGTATATCATCATGTGTTAGTTTATCTTCCGCATTCAGTATGTTATGATAGCACATGTTGATTCAGCCAGCCAGTTGGTTCGCTCGGTCACATGTAGTCAGGCATCGAGTGTCGTGTTACGTCCAGGTCCAGGTTCAGGGCGTGACACCTGGAGTCTCAAATAGGTGTGGATATCGTCTCTGCATATCCCGCTCGGTCTCGCACGTAGCCTCCTCCACGAGTTGACCTCTCCACTGCACCTTCACTGAAGCTATATCCTTTAACCTCAACCTTCGAACCTGCTGCTCCAATATAGCCACCAGCTCCACATCATAAGTCAAATCACCATCCAACTGAACCATGATGAAATCCAAAACATGAGACGGATCACCGACGTACTTCTAGAGCAAAGAAACATGAAATACTGGATGCACACTCGACAAGCTAGATGGCAAGGCAAGCTTGTAAGCCACCTCCCCAATCCTCTGAAGTACCTCAAAATGCCCAATGAACCGAGGGCTCAACTTGCCTCTTTTCCCAAACCTCATAACACCCTTCATGGGTGATACCTTCAGCAGAACCTTTTGCCCAACCATGTAAGACACATCACGGACTATGACAACCAAAATACGACAATCGTGATGGCGCCTATCAAGAACAAGGAAAGCCTCAATTAAACATTCACAATACAGTAAAACACTTTTCAGAAATAACAGCGGAATGAATTAACATTAAAAGAAAAACCTTTTTTTTAAATAGAAATATCCAAAACACAATAAAACCATCTCAAAATCGGGGCGTCACTGAGTACATGAGCGTCTAAAACCAGAATACAGTCCACAACAGTATCTAGAGAATAAAACTTAAAGTACAGATAGAATAAGGAAGGGAAACCAAGGCCCGCGAATGCCATGCAGCTACCTCGATAGTCCTCAAACTCTTATGCCTCGATCAGCAGCGACCAGAAATACCTGGATCTGCACACAAGGTGCAGGGAGCAACGTGAGTACATCCAACTCAGTAAGTAAAGAGTCCAAACTTTGGACTAAAGATAGTGACGAACTCAACCGGTATAGACAAGATGGAAATAACTGTGCAGAAACTTAAGAATGCTCTTAAATCAAATAGACAACTGAAAATAGTAAAGTAAAGAAGATATGTACAGTGAAATGAGTAACTACATGCCAATGCACATACTATAAGTGATGCACCATGCTTTCAGCCTCAAATGCTCACACTCTCGATATCTCAACCACTCAGTATTGTATATGGCTAATACGGCCCAGGGAAGATCCATCTCGGAATATATACAACACTGACCATAGGTCACCAGTACCAAGGAAAGGCCAATCTAGCCTTGTGGAGAAGAGCCATCTCTAGTTACCAAGTACTTGGAACAAGATCCATGTCCAGGGAAGATCCATCGCTAAATAATATCAATAGCGCTCACTGGGGTGTGTTACAGACTCCGGAGGGTCTCCTACAGCCCAAGCGCCATCATAACATCAATATATCCGCTGCAGCGTGCAGCTCAATCCATATCTGTCACTCACAATCGGCTCTCGGTCTCACTCAGTCATCAACCTCTCCAGTCTCACTCATTGGCCCAAAAATAACATGAACCAGCCCGAAACAGTAATATGATAATTCAATAGATAGCAACTAAGATTGGTATATGACATGGAATGCATGTATATGACTGAGTACGAAATATCAGTAAAAGCAGTAAAGTGACAGCAAGAAATGACTACTTTGGGTCTCCACAAAACCGGAAATAAGCCTAAACATGATATCTAATATAATTGACAGCTCAACTATTTTATCATATAGTGAAAACATGAACACCAACAAGATAGAGTCACTATACAGTGCCATGGAATCAACCAGGTCACAATTCTCACGGTGCACACCCGCACTCCCATCACTTGGCATGTGTGTCATCTCAATACCAATCATATAATACATATTTCAAGGTTTTGAACCCTCATAACAAAGTTTGAAAGCGTTACTTACCTTGACTGCGCAAAATTCCTACTCCGAAATGCCTTTGCCTCTCAAATAGGCCTCCAAATGACCCGAAACTAGCCACAAGCAATATAAGGTGATCAATATAGGGTAAAGGAACAATTTCCAAAAAGAAAACATGAAATTCTACCCAAAAATCCGAAATTTGTCTGAACCCAACCCCCAAGCCCATATCTCGAAATCCGACTGAAGTCACAAAACCCTAAAGGCCATTCTCTCACGAGCCTAACCATACCAAAATTACTCAAATCCGATAACAAAATCCCATTCAGAACCTCAAAATTCTAACTCAAGAGTTCTTCCTCTTTTTCCCTAATTTCTCACCCTAAATAACAAATTAGATGATACAACTAAAGATGTAATCATGGGATTTAACCAAAACCAAGTAGGAATCACTTACCCTAATCAACTCCATGAAAATCCCTCCAAGAATCGCCCAATTCCGTGTTCTCTAGCTCAAAATGTGAAAAATGGGTTCAAACCCTCATTTTTAAAATTAATACTATCTGGCCAGATTTACTTCTTTGCGAACGTGACCGTCCTCTCGCGTTCGGGTAGACCTATATAGACTGCCTCCCAATTATCTCTTCGCGAACGCGATCAATGTTTTGTGATCGCGAAGCTTTACAAGCTCAACTCATCGCAAACGAGGCCCCTATCTTGCGAACACGTAGACCAACGACATGGGGTCCCCAGCTGCCTCACTTCTCTTTGTGAACGCGACACCACTCATGCATTCCCGATGCACACACAGACCACACCTTCGCGTCCGCGTTCGCGTTCGCATTCGCATCCTCTCCTTCGTGAATGCGTAGAACAAATCCTCCCAACTCAAATTAACCCTTCGTGAATGCGAGACTCCTCTCGTGAACGCGTAAGAGGAAATAAGAAAATGAACACTAGCAGATATCAACCATCAACCAAAGTCCAAAAATGATCTGTTAACCACCTGAAACTCACCCGAGGCCCCTCGGACCTCAACCAAACATACCATCAAGTCCCAAAACACTATATGAACTTAGTAGAATCCTCAAACCACCTCAAATAACATCAAAAACACGAATTACACACGGATTCAAGCCTAATGAACTTAGAAATTTTTGAATTCTACAAATGACGCCAAAACCTATCAAAACACGTCTGATTAACCTCAAATTTTGCACACAAGTAAAAAATGACACCACGAACCTACTCCAACTTCCCAAAATCTAATACGATACCGATATCAAAATTTCCACTGCCGGCCAAAATCACAAAAATCCCAGCTTTCACCAATTCAAGCCTAATTCTACTACAGACCTCCAAATCACATTCCAGACGCGCTCCTAAGTCCAACATCACCTAAAGGAGTTAACGGAACCATAAAAATTCAAATCCGAGCTCGTTTACACATGAGTGTACATCCGGTCAACTTTTTCAACTTAAGCTTCCAATTAAGAGACTAAGTGTCTCAATTCCTTCCGAAACCACTCCGGACCCGAACCAACCAACCCGGTAAGACATATAGCAGTTGTAGAGAACAAAAGAAGCAGAAAAATAGGGGAACGAGGATATACCTCTAGAAATGACCGACCGGGTTGTTACACGAGCCTTCCTATCAACATAGCTCTTTTGCCTAGACTGCACCGTGTGAAGCCGCTCCTGAATTAATTTCACCTTGTCTAATGCATCCTAGACCAATTATGTACCCAAAAACCTAGCCTCACCCGGCTCAAATCATCCCACCAGATATCTACAATGTCTCCCATACAAAATCTCATATGGAGCCATCTGAATGCTCGACTGATAACTGTTGTTGTACGCAAACTCCGCGAGTGGAAGAAACTACTCCCATTAACCCCCTAAATCGATGACACAAGTGCGTAACATATCCTTTAATATCTGGATATTGCGCTTGGACTGTCCGTCCGTCTGAAGGTGAAATGTTGTGCTCAACGCAACATGAGAACCCAACTCCCGCTGCACGACTTTCCAAAACTGCGATGTAAACTGCGCGCCTCTGTCTGAAATGATGGAAATTGGGATACCATGAAGGCGAAAAATCTCTCGGATGTAAATCTCAGCAAATCGCTTTGAAGAATAAGTAGTACCAACTAGAATGAAATGCGCGGACTTGGTCAGCCGATCCACAATCACCCAAATAGTATCGAACTTCCTAGAAGTGTATGGGAGCCCAACTACGAAATCCATGGTGATCCGCTCCCACTTCCACTATGGGATCTCTAACCTCTGGACAAGCCACCTGACCTCTGATGCTCATACTTTACCTGCTGACAATTGAGACACCGATCTACAAAACCAACTATATCTTTCTTCATCCTCCTCCACCAATAGTGTTGCCTCAAATTCTAGTACATCTTCAGCACCCTGTTTAACCAAAGAATTGGATTCTTTTCCCAAAACTCTTTTAAGAAGAACATGGTTTTCTGATATCCAAAAAATAAAATTATAATTGTAGGTAAAGTCGTAAATGAAAAGCAGTAAGATGCACAAAAAGTAAGTATATTGCAATAGTAGTTCAAATGTTTTTTTTTCTTTTCCGCTTACAGGTTATATTTTTCTCTTTTATTTAGGGAATTTCCTAATATAACGTCTACCCACTTCGATGATTGAGCATTAATGACTAATTATGACTCTAATGTAACATTACAATGAATCAATCGTAACTGTTGCGTAAATGTTGTGTAACGTATGGATCTCTAATTTGAAGATCTTTGAATCTGCCCTTTATTCTGCCCTAATACACTTTTGACCGTGTCTCTTCATCTTCTCAATCAGGTTGAGACTTCCGTAGCTAATTAACCCATGGGTGCGTTTTTCCGTGCCTATTTGCCTCATACCTCTTCATAGAGTCCCGTCCAGCTGTCGTGTCTTCATTGCTCCACATAGATTACTGAGTCATCAAGATTTATTACACGTGTGAAGCTGTTTTTTTCCAATAGAGATAGTCCCCCCACTTTTCATATATTTATCAATTAATATTTGGTAAGTGGATACTCATTTATGGTGGGAATATTTTGCCGCCGCTTCACTCGAATCATTGCATCTTTTCCTGTACGTAAGTGTCGCTAGTCACTTCCATTTAATGTTTAAGGGCTTTCTTACGGCTGCATCAGTCACAAAGTGACATCTTCAATTATGGTTTTCACATCATTGCTTTTTTCCATTTTTGACGGTTGTCTTCGAGTATAAATACCACCTTTTCCTTTTCTTTCACAAACAAATTCTAACTTTCAAACTTTATTTGTGAAGAACTTTTTTCTTTGCCTTTGTAGATATGTCTTCTTCAAACCAATCTAAGAGAGTCATAAACGTTGATGAATTGATACCCTCTTCTGCTCTGACTCGGAGCCGGAGGGGTGGTAGACTAAGGAGTTTAGGCTCTACTCCTTCGAGAGGCTCTTCTTCTTCCCAGATTGTTTCCCCTCCTTCTGCTAGGTCTTTAGTCTCTCCAAGAGCTAGGGTTTCCAGGTCTTTGTCCAGGGGTAGAGAACATCACGAACCCCTATGCGAACCACGAGTTGATGAAATCATTCCTGCTGAGTTTACCTTCACTAGGGATAGTCAGGTTCTTGTAGATCAGTCACTATCCCTTGATAGTGTTGATAGGTATCCCACTCTTATTACCGAAGGTTTGATTCCCCTTGTTCGCAGGGAATGTTCTTGGGAGTCTGATTTTCCCATTGTTATTCCGAATAGTAATCAAAGAATAACGTCTTACAAGACGAGGCATTCTTTTGTTTACACTTACCCTTTTACTCTAGGGTTTAGACCTCCTATTGATCCAGTCATCATCGAATTTTGTCGTTTCTTCAACATTTTCTTAGGACAAGTTGGTCCTCTTGTGTGGCGGGTTGTCTCGTGTCTTAGATGTTTAGCTTCTTCAGCCTTGGTTCCTTTTACCTTCACTCACCTCATTCATCTTTATTCTCCTACCTTATTTCGTCAAAGGGTTTTAACTCTAGCTGCTAGGAGCAAAAGAGTGTTGGTAACCCCTGATGACGATAAGGATAGAGGTTGGTACCTTCGGTACGTTGCTGTGCCCACTGCTGGATTAGTGGGCGAGGAAAATCTTTCCTTCCCTGAGAAGTGGAATCACGCACGTGAGTACATTTTAGCTCACATTTGTTATTTTTCTTCTCTTTGCTTTAAGTGTTTTATTAACATCGTATCTATTTTATTCCTCTTTCAGCAATCATGGGTACTGTTGAGAATGTCTCTGGTATCCGTGATTGGGTAGAAAATCTGTAGTCGGTTGCTCCATTGGAGGAAAGATCTTGGAAGTACTTCTCCGGGAAGTACGGTTGGAAAGTGAAGACTCACAGTAACTGAAACTTTTTTTTTCGCTTTTTTTCCTTACTCGAGCTTCTTTTTCTTTGTTTGTTTAACCTTTTTTCTTTTGACAGGGTTTTCTGCTCGGGGGATATCTGTTGCATCCATTCCGAAGATGTCTTTGGCTCAGGCCCAGGAGATTATTACTGGTTCCTCTTCTTCCAAGAGGAAACTTGGTTGGTCTAGGACCTTAGAAGAAGAAGAATAGGGCATTTTGGTGCACATGTCACGTAGAAGAAGAGTGGTCTCAGACGATGAGTCTACGACCATGGCAGTGTCTTCCGTACCTGATGTCAGACCTTCTACCCCCGGGGATTCTTCTTCTTCTCTTGCACATGATTCTGTGGTTCATCTATTCCGCGAAGGTTTTGGCCCTGCTGTTAATGAGGCGCCTCTGTCTGTTTTTGCTCCCTCCTTTAGAGAAATCTCTTCATCCGTTCCGGCTATTTCCTCTGCTCCTTTGGCCATTTCTTCTCCCGCTGCTGTCTTTGCCATGGCTTTCTCAGCTCCTCAAGTTTTCGTGCCTGAGACTTCTTCAGCTTCACAAATTTCATTGCCCGTGGCTCCTTTATCTCAGCCTGCTTCCGTGCCTCCTATTAGAGAAGTAGGGTCTTCCAGCAGGGAGATGAGGCAAGTGCTAATTGAGGTTCCGGCTGATGGGAGCCTTTTTAAGAAATTCGGCCAACCCGAAGTGTGGTTGAAGCCTTTGATTGGCCCAACAGAGAGGACCAAGCTAGATAGTCACAGTTCTCTTACCTGGGCTAATGAGGTTTTGCATTCCTCCTTGAAGGTAACATTCATTCTTTTGTATCTCATTCTTATACATGTAATTACCGTATCTAATTGATTTTGTTTTTGTAGATCAATATCATAGGCACAAAACTCATGAAGAGGATTTCTAACACGGAGCAAGAGCTAAAGGAGTGGCATGCTGAAGCATGGAATTGGAAGGGGCAATAAGAAAGCCTGAGGCTCGACATTCAAACCTTAGAAGAAGAAAAGAGTACCTTGGAGTGGCAGATGAGAGTTGTGGCTGCGGAGTTGGCAGTGGAGAAGGCTTCTTCTAACCAAGCGAACATAGACAAGAGCATTCTTGAGTCTTCATTTGCTGAGCAATTATCCCGTGACTCGGAAGAAGTTAGGATCTTGAAAGCCTTGCTGAGCATAATGAGGAATACTCAGGCGAGCTTGTGCAGTCACTCACCCGGACTCAGGAGGATCTTCGCGGTTCTTTAGACAAAATCCAATCTTTAGAGGAGTCAATTGTACCTTTGAGGACTGCCCATAAAGCTGCTGAAGTTGAGAAGTATGGGTTAAGAGCTGAGCTTCATATATGGGAGAGAGATTATGAAATTCTCGAAGAGGCGGCAGTTGTCGATGTTAGTTGGGCGTATATGAATTCTTGCCTCGATACATTGACGGAAATGAGTCGAGGAGATTTCGTACTTAATGCTGAAATTGTTAAAATCAAGGAAGCCATGGAAAAGGCTTAACAAGGTTTGAATCTTTCCCCACCTGAAGGTGAGACTCCTGTTGTCCGAGCCTCTTCGTCCCAAGCTACTCTTACTCCTTCTGCTGATAAAGAAGTCAATTCCCCTCCTCAAGAAGATTCAGATGTTGATTCACCCCTTTTTTTTATCTTTGTCTCAATTGGTGGTTACCCCCAGTCCCATCAGGGGTAAATTTAGATCTCTTTAAAGTACCCAAATGACAACTTAGGGGCACCTCAATGTATATATAAAAAAAATCTATACGGCTAAGTATAAGTTAATACTTAGTTTTTACTTAGCCATTTTAATATATTAATGCAAGTATGACTTTTGTTTTTCGTTGAGTTTTTGTTCTACTCTTTAAGTTTTTTGCATGCTTTATTTTTAAAGGTTTTAGTTTTACCTTTGAGTTTTGCATATAGAAGGCTTTATATTACTCGCACCTTTTCGTAATAGGCACGGTGTCCTCTAAAATGCGTGCCTTTTGTAGTATGCATAATTTGTGAAAGAGGGCCCTTTCTGATAGACACTTAATGAAGAAGACGTCTCAACTTCATAAAGGTGTAATAATGCAATAGAGTGATAGGAATTTTTTACATGTTTAAGAATTTTTCTGAGGAAAGTTTTTTTGTTTGGATTTTCACCACATTTTACATGCGTTTGATTATCGTCTAAAGCTCATGTTGCAACTGTTTTCTTTTAACAGATTTGATATACACTTGTATTTCGTAATTGTTTTTGTATGTAACAGTTTTTTCGAGTTAATACAAGAGAGTAACTGTTTTTCATTCGTAACATTTTTTATTCAAGTTGGGTTATCACCTGTAACTGTTTTTGTTGACAACAGTTTTCAATAAGCATGAGGGAAATGCTCTTACATCCGTAACTGTTTTATTTGATAAAAGTTTTTTGAACAAGTACAAGAATTTTGATCTTTCATCCGTAATTGTTTTATTTGATAACAATTTTCTATATGAGTACGAAGATTTCGTAACTGTTTTTAGTTACAATAGTTTTGAATGAGTACAATGATGATGATCTTTTATCCATAAATTTTTTGAATAAGTACAAAGATGCGTATTTCTTCCTCGTAGCTAACATTTTTCCTTTTAACCTAAACATGTTCGAAGGTTTTTTTTATTAGGCTTTGTGTTTGAGTCTTTAGCTCTTTCGATTTTTCTCGTATCACTTGACTTGTTGGATAGATGGATCTTCGGGCTCGATCTTTGACTTTTTGATAGTCTTTTTTGCTTCGTCTTTGCCTTCCATACTGTATAGTTCCCCAAGTGTTTGAGCTTTGAAGAATAAAATCTCGAGCACTTGACTATTCCTTCCTGGTGGTCCTTTTCCTGAAAAGGAAAAACATACGGGAATCGAAGGTATATAGTTTTTAGATGATGACTACTTAACCCTTTAAAACGTCCATCAGAAAGTGTAACCCTAGACCGGGAATTTAGTTATTTCCTCACGTCTTTGCAGGTCTAATATCATCATCTGGTGATGGGTTAGCTTTATGCCTATCATCTAAAAAGGTTAGTAAAATTTTAAATGTTCAAAATAAAATCGAACATGTGATACCTGACTGGGGGTACTTCTTTTCCTTAAAAGTAGTACTTCTTCAAGCGAATGGCATTCCAACTTGTTGGTAGGATTCTGCCGTCCATGGATTCCAACTCGTAGGCGCCCTTCCCAGCTATGCCTCGGATTTTGTAGGGTCCTTCCAAGTTTGGATTTAGCTTTCCTGCGCCTGCTTCTTTCGTTGATTGAAAGACTCTTTTGAGGACGAAGTCCCCAATCTTGAAGTACCGGAGATGAGCTTTACAGTTGTAATAACGCTCTATGATTTGTTTTTGAGCTGCCATCCGTATCAGTGATGCTTCTCTCCGTGGTTCGAGCAGGTCCAGATTGGTCCTCAATTCGTCGTCGTTTGCTTCCTCCGTGGCTATTGTAAGCCTTAAGCTTGGTTCGCCAATATCTACAGGTATTAAGGCTTCTGAGCCATAGACAAGCGCGAATGGAGTTTCTCTCGTGGCTGTTTTTGAAGTTGTTCTGTATGCCCATAGTACAACTAGTAACTCATCAGGCCAGTTTCCTTTGGCTCTATCTAGCCGCTTCATTAGATTGCTGATGATGACTTTATTTGTTGACTCAGCCTGATCGTTAGCCACGGGATGGTATGGCGTTGAAGTGATCCGTTTAATTTGCTAACTTTCGAAGAATTCTATGATTTGCGAGCCTATGAATTGTGGGCCATTATCACACATGATCTCCTTTGGTATCCCAAAGAGGCATATTATGTTTCGCCATAAGAAACTTTTAACTTCCTTTTCTCGCACCTCTTTGAGCGCTTCTGCCTCTACCCATTTTGTAAAATAGTCGGTTAGCATGAGCTAAAACCGTACATGTCCTTTAGTTGTGGGAAGAGGTCCCACTATGTCCATCCCCCATTTCATGAAGGTCCATGGGGATATTATTGGATGCAATAATTCTGATGGTCGATGCATGTTATTTTCAAACCTTTGGAACCTGTCGCATTTGGATACGAAGCCCTCAGCCTCTTCTTCTATCTTAGGCCAATAATATCCAGCTCTGATCAAGGTTTTTACTAAGGATCTCGCCCCTGAGTGATTTCCACAGTGTCCTTCGTGGACTTCTTTCATCACAAACTCCGTTTGGTTAGGTCCGAGGCATTTTGCTAGGGGCCCTCCGAACATTTTGCGATATAACGAGTTGCGAATGAGGCAATACCGTGCAGCTTTGCGACGAAGTGCTTGAGTTATTTTCTTGTCTTCAGGTACGGTGCCATTCTGTAAAAACTTTAGGATTTTGTTTCTCCAATCCCAGGTTAAATTGTTGAAAGTTACCTCATTTCTGTCCTGGTCGATCGCTGAATGGAATAGATGAACGACAATTGCATTGTCTTTGTTTGTTACTTTCGTGACTGCTGCGAGATTAGCTAATGCATCTGCTTCTGCATTTTTCTCTCTAGGTATTTGTTCTACCTTCCATGTTTTGAATTGTCTCACGAGCTCTCGTGCCTTTTCCAGATATTGTAGCATCCGAGTCTCTCGAGCGATGTAAGTCCCCTGTATCTGATTTAGTACCAGTTGGGAATCGCTTTTGATCACAATTTGCTCGATTGAAAGATCTTGTGCAAGTTCTAATCCTGCAATAACAGCTTCGTACTCTATTTCATTGTTAGTTATAGGATAACATTTGATAGCCTGCCGTGACTTTTCACCCGTGGGTGATATTAAGACTACGCCTAAGTCGGCACCTTTTATATTGGAAGAACCATCAGTAAATAGGGTCCATAGACCCGGATTAACACCGTTGAAGAGTTGTAACTCTTTTTCCACTTCAGGCACAATGCTATTACTAAAATCAGCGACAAAATCAGCTAAGATTTGAGACTTGATTGCAGTCCTAGGTCGATATATTATTTCATGCTCACTTAATTCTATGGCCCATTTGGCTAATCTTCCTGATAGTTCTTATTTATGCAGTATGTTTCTTAATAGATACGAGGTCACAACTGTGATTGGATGACATTGAAAGTATGGCCTTAATTTTCTAGATGCCATGATTAGAGTTAAGGCTAACTTTTCTAGATGTGGATACCTAGTTTCAGTATCTAGTAATGTATTGCTTACATAATAAATAGGAGATTGTTTACCTTTATTCTCCCTTACCAATACTGCACTTAAAGCAATTTCTGAGACATCAAGGTAGACGTATAGTCGCTCCCCCTCCTTCGGCTTTGACAGCAACGAAGGTTTTGATAGATAAGCCTTTAGGTATTTGAGAGCCTGTTGACATTCTTTAGTCCATTCGAACCGATTTTTCTTTTTGAGAACTGCAAAGAATTTGAAACTTTTCCCGGAAGATTTGGAAATAAATCTTCCTAAGGATGCAATTCTTCTCGTTAGTCTTTGACCTTCTTTTTTGTTTATAAGTACATCATCTATTTCTTCTATAGATTTAATTTGATCAGGATTCATCTCTATTCCCCTGTTTGATACAAGGGAAACCCAAGAATTTACCTGATTCTACCCCAAAAGCGCATTTTTCTGGATTCAGCTTCATATTATACCTGCGTAAAATGTCAAAGGTAATAGAGAGGTGCTGGAAATGGTTTTCCACATGTGTTGATTTTACCAGCATGTCATCAATGTAAACTTCCATTGTTTTTCCCAGATGTTCCTGGAACATATTGGTCATTAGCCTTTGATATGTGGCTCCAGCGTTTTTAAGCCAAAAGGCATGACTTTATAACAATAAGTCCCCCTTATTGTAATAAAGGAGGTCTTTTCCTCGTCTGAGGGGTCCATTTTAATCTGATTATAACCAGAATACACAGTTAGAAAGCTTAACAATTCATGACCTGCGGTGGCATCAATCATTTGATCTATATGTGGTAATGGGAATGAATCTATGGGACATGCTTTATTTAAGTCAGTATAATCTACGCATACTCTCCATTTTCCCTTATTTTTAGGTACTACCACAGTGTTAGCTAGCCAATTAGGGTACGTTACCTCTCGTATTGAACCAATCTTTAAGAGTTTCTGTACCTCTTCGTCAATCACTTGGTTCTTGAATGGTCATTGCTTTCTTTTCTTCTGCTTAACAGGTGCGAAGGATGGATCTTCATTTAGTTTATGAGTCATCACCTCTAGCGGTATAGCTTTCATATATGAGTGGGACCACGCAAAGCAATCTGCGTTAGCCTTTAAATAATCAATTAACTTACCTCTTCGACCGGGAATCAGCATTGTGCCTATGTACACTTTCTGTTCAGGCTTTTTTTCAGACAATGGAACAGCTTTAAGCTCTTCCGTAGTTGTTTTGATATGATCGTCTTCCTCCGGTTCATGAATGACGTCCGGTCTGGAATCTACATCTATGTGGTCCAATGCATCTTCCATGGTGACTTGATTCACTTTATCATAAGTATTTTCTTTCGCACCTATTTCAGCAGTGATACCTTCTGTACCTATTTGGGTAATAATTTCTTCCATGCCTGTTTGGGCGATGTCACCTGCTTGGGAGATTTCCTTATCCTTTGATTCTTTCACCTCTACTTTTTTGTTATAGTGTACCCCAAAATTTCTCGCGGTTTGCTGATCGCCTCTAATTTGCTGAATCCCCCATTCAGAGGGGAATTTAAATACTTGATGCAAGGTGGAGGGTATTGCTTTCATGTCGTGGATCCATGGCCTTTACATAATTACGGTATAAGCTATGTCAGTATCGATGACTTGGGACCTGGTACTTTTGTTCAATCCCTCAACATAAGTGCTAAGTTCAATTTCTCCTTTTGTTATAACCATAGAGTTATCAAATCCTGATATGGCTCATGCCCTTGGGGTTACTTAATTCCCTAATAGAATTTCTTCCTGACTCTTAGCAAAATGATATTGACTGAACTACCTGGATCAATCAACACTCTTTTTACGTTAGTGTCATGAATAAGTAAAGATTTTACCAGAGCATCGTTATGAGGAAGCATTAATCCGCCGATATCTGCATCATTGAAGGTTATATTGTCTGCTTCCAATTTTCACGAACCCGCTTTTCGTGTGTAATTGTGAACTTTGTGGTCGTTTTGCATACCACTCCGTTTAGTTCTTCACCTCCGTGTATCACGTTGACGGTTCATTTTGTAGATGGAGGTTTTGGGGGCTCCTACATGTTCTTCATGTATGCCTGTTTACCTTTTTCACTAAACAATTCTGTCAAATAGCCCTGTTTCAATAATTTTTCTACCTCACCTTGCAAAAATCTGCAATATGCAGTTCTGTGTCCATTGTCATTATGGAATTTACACTACAGATCTGGGTTCCTCTTATTCGGGTTCGACCTCATCTCTTTGGGCCATCGAACCTTATCACCCAAATTTCTTAACACTGAAATTAGTTCGGAGGTACTTACATTAAAGGTGTGATCCCCATTTCGCGCATTACCTATAGGTCGTTGATCTTGATCCCTTCTAGATCTAGATGAGGACGAGCCCGCATCTCTGCTTGGTGGTCCATAAATCTGACCTGGTGTTTTCGAACCTGGGACGAGTTTCACGTCCCGATGGTCCCAAGTAAGGATTGTACTTGTTTTTACCTGATCTCCTGTCCGATTCTGAACGTCCGGATCTGCTATAATCTTCCTCTTTTGGACAAGCAATGGTATCTTCTTCTATTCAAATTTTATTACTATACCTGTTATAAACAGTGTTCCACGTTGTAGCTAGGAATTCTCTCAATCTTTCTTTGAGTCTTCTCGTGGCTTCTAAGATTTTGTCATTTAGATTACTTGCGAATGCCATGGCTGCCCAATTATCAGGCACCCTTGTTAGTTGCATTCTTTCTCGTTGAAACCTGTCTACAAATTCACGAAGTAGTTCCGTGTCTCCTTGTTTTATTTTAAATATGTCCTCCATCCTTTAATCGACTTTTTGCGCACCGGAGTGTGCCTCTATGAAAGAATCTGCAAGCTCAGCAAAAAAATCAATAGAGTTTTCAGGGAGAAGAGAATACCAGGTTAACGCCCCTTTGGTAAGTGTTTCTCTAAATTTTTTAATTAGGACCGACTCAATTTGTTGTTTTGTTAAGTCGTTGCCCTTCACTCTGGTGGTAAAAGTAGTCACATGGTCGCGTGGGTCAGTTGTCCCATCATACTTAGGTACGTCAGGCATTTTAAACTTCTTTGGAATGGGTACGGGTGTTGTGCTTGATTTTCAAGGTTGTTGAGAATATCTATCAACGTCAATACCTTTGATAGTACTCCAGGAATTTGTTCGATTCGATCATTTTGTTCCTTCACCTATTTCTGGAAAGTTAGTAATAAAGTCTGTAATTCAGAGTTATTAGACATACCTAGTCTCGCTTTGAGAGATTCATTAGGAGTATCTCCCCTTCCTGAGTTTGCCAACCCAGATTGAGGATTTTCCATGGTGATGGTATTATTGGGGGTGGTGTCAGTGGTGCAGGTAACGATGCCGATAATCCCCTCAAAAATTCTTGCAAAGCTTGGCTCACATACTCTGCAATCATTTGCTTTACCCGATCTTGTTCCACCGTTTGATCATTATTATCATTATTGTTATTGGATCTTTCTAGATATTGTTCCCTTGAACCATTTGAGGTTCCTGAAGGCGATGGAACTGGGTTCCATTCCTTTGTTGGTTGTTGTCGTTGGAGTTCGACATAGTTTAGAGGAGATCGCATGAAAAGCAAACAAAGATTATCAGATTCCCGGTAACGGAACCAATTTGTTTAACCAAAGAATTGGATTCTTTGCCCAAGGCTATTTTAAGAAGAACACAGGTTTCTGATAACCAAAGAATAAAATTATAATTGTAGGTAAACTCGTAAATGGAAAGCAGTAAGATGCAAAAAAAGTAAGTATATTGCAATAATAGTTCGAATGTTTTTTTTCTTTTCCCCTTACAGGTCATATTTTTCTCCTTTATATAGGGAATTTCCTAATATAACGTCTACCCTTTTCGGTGATTGAGCATTAATGACTAATTATGACTCTAATGTAATGTTACAATGAATCAACAGTAACTATTACGTGAATGTTGTGTAACGTATGGATCTCTAATTTGAAGATCTCTGAATCTTCCATTTATTCTTCCCAAATACACTTTTGAACGTGTCTCTTCATCTTCTCAATCAGGTTGGGACTTTCGTAGCTAATTAACCCATGGGTGCTATTTGCCGTGCCTCTTTGCCTCATACCTCTTCATAGAGTCCCGTCCAGCTGTCGTGTCTTCATTGCTCCACATAGATTACTGAGTCATTAAGATTTATTACGCGTGTGAAGATCTTTTTTCCCAATACATGCCCAGATGGATGTAATACCGCGAGCTGTGGGCCTCCTCAAGAATCAATTCCCATAGCCATATACATTGGGCACACATATCTGGCCCTGCATCCTCAACACCTCGTCATCACCATAGTCACATCCCTGGCATCACCTTGTTAAACCCTGTTCTAGAGGAGGAGCAGATGGGGGTCATCATACGGACGCTCCCTGATACGATCGTAAAGAGAAGACCGAGAGACCACACAAACCAATACTCGGCTCGGCTCGGCTCGGCTCGGCTCGGCTCGGCTCGGCTCTGAAATATCCATTCTGACAAACTGGATAGCTAAATCCTGAACAGCCAGTGCCAATGGCCTCTCTACGGCTAGAAGATATGCTAAGCTTCCCAAACTCTGCGCCTGGCAACTCAAGGCATCAGCCACCACATTGGCCTTCTCGAGATGGTACATAATGGTGATATTATAATCCTAAAGAAGCTCCAAACATCTCCCCTGATGCAAGTTAAGATCCTTATGCTTGAACAGATGCTGCAAACTCCGGTGATCCGTATAAACCTCACAATAAACATCGTACAAATAGTTCCGCCAAATCTTCAAGGCGTGAACAATAGTTGATAACTCAAGATCATGGACATGATAGTTCTTCTCATGTGTTTTCAAAGGGCGAAAAGCATAAGCAATCACTCAACCCTCCTGCATCATAACACATCCAATACCTACCCGCGAGGCATCACAATGCACTGTGCAAGAACTAGAAGCTGATGGCAGAACTAGAAATGGATATGTGGCCAAAGCAGTCTTGAGCTTCTGAAAGCTCTCCTCGCACTCATATGACCACCTCAATGGAGTACATTTTTAGGTCAATTTGGTCAAGGGAGATGCAATAGATGAGAAACCTTCCATAAAATGACGGTAATATCCCGTCAAACCAAGAAAGCACCGAATCTCTGTGGCTGAGAACGGTCTGGTAAAACTCTGCACCGCCTCTATATTCTTCGAATCCACCTAAATACCCTTACCGGATACCACGTGCCCCAAGAACGCCACTGAATTGAGCCAAAAACTCCGCCTATGCCATACGATACTGTGGAATAAAAATGAGCTGAGTACCCGGCACCAAATCAATACCGAAGTCAATATCCCTGTCAGGCGGCATGCCCGGCAGGTCTGCAGGAAACACATTCGGAAAATCACGCACTACAGGAACAGAATCAATAGCAGGGGCCTCTGCACTAACATCCCTCACAAAATCCAAATAGGATAGACAACCCTTCCCAGCCATCTACTGAGCCTTCAAGTATGAAATCACTTTACTGGGAACATAGACTATAGAGTTGCTCCACTCAACCCTCGACAACCCCAGCATCACCAATGTCACGGTTTTAGCGTGACAATCTAGAAAAGCATGACATGGAGACAACCAATCCATACCCAATATCACATCAAAATCGACCATACTAAGCAACAAAATATCTACTCTGGTCTCCAGACTCCCAACAGTCACAACACATGATCAATATACACGGTCCACAATAATAGTATCCCCCACCGGAGTAGATACCTGAACAAATGGAACTAGAGACTCACGGGGCAAATCCAGAAAATGAGCGAAATGCGAAGACATATATGAATAAGTGGAACCAGGGTCAAATAACACAGAGGCATCTCTGTGGAAAACTGAGACAATACCTGTAATCACAACATCTGAAGCAATGGCATCTGGTCTGGTAGGGAGAGCATAGAAATGGGTCTGGCTAGCCTTGATAGGCCTCCCCCTCTCGGGAGACCCTTGGCTGACTGAGCCTCACCTCGAACTGACAGGATGGGTGGTGGAGTTCCGAGTGCTGGTGCCATCGGCTGAGTACTCTGCTGTGGAGCCCCACTCAACTACTTAGGGCAATCTCTCTTAATGTGACCAAAATCTCTGCACTCAAAACAACCCCTCCTCTGATGGATTTGCTGCTCCTGATGCCCAGAGGAACTACCCGTGGAAGCCTGAGCTGATACGGCATGGTAGAACTCTGCGCTGGTAGTGCATTGAATAACGACTGGCCCTGCTGATAAGTGTGTGACCCGTGGCCAGATGATGCACCATGGTGAATTGGGTGAGCCGTCTGTGAATGTCAAAATGGACGACCCCTATTGTATTGGAACTGACCCCCACAAGAAACACTGCCAAATCCACCATGTCCACGAGGCCTCTTGGCCTCCTTCTCAACCCGCTTCTGACTGCAAACCATCTCAATATGACGAGCAATGTTGACAACCTCATCAAAAGTAGAACCAGACACTCTCTCTTTGGTCATAAGAAATTCCAGCTGAAAGGTGAGGCCATCTATGAACCTCCTAATCCTCTCTATTTCTGTGGGAACCAACCAAATAGCATGTCGGGACAAATCCGAGAATCTCATCTCATACTGCGTCACAGACATATCACCCTGATGAAGCTGCTCAAACTGTCTGCGCATCTCCTCTCTGCAGGACTGAAGCACGAACTTCTCCAGAAAGATAATGGAGACCTGTTGCCAGGTAAGGGGTACTGCACCGACCGGCCTACTCCTCTCATAAGCCTCCCACCAACTGAATGAAGCCCCAGAGAACTGAAAGGTAGTGAACGAGATCACACTGATCTCCATAATACCTGTTGTAAGGAGTATCCTCTGACACATTTCCAAGAAGCCTTGTGCATCCTCTCCTTCTGCACCACTGAAAGATGGAGGCTGGATCCTCCCAAACCTCTCCAATATACGTTGATCATCCTCATGCATATCAGGAACCACGTAGTCATGACCAGCGGCAGACGGCTGACCTAGTGGTGCCCCCGGTGTTTAGAGTCCCTCTATCACCTGCTCTGGTGTGCGGGCACGGGAGTCTGAGTGCCTCCCCCGGCCTGAGAAGTGGTTGCTTCCATCAAAATAGAGACCGCCTAAGCAAGGCCTGTGCAAATCATCAGAATCTGAGCTAAGGCCTCCTGAAGACCAGGAATCACAATGGGCACAGGTGGTGCCTGAGCCGGAGAACGGACTGAAGCACGAACTTTGTTAGAAAGAGAACAGAGAACTGCTGCCAGGTTAGGGGTGTTGTGTTGACCGGCCTACGCCTCTCATAAGCCTCCCACCAATCGAATGTAGCCCCAGAGAACTGAAAGGTAGTGAACGAGACCCCACTAATCTCCAGAATACCTGTTTTACGGAGTATCCTCTGACACATTTCCAAGAAGCCCTGTGCATCCTCTCCCTCTGCACCACTGAAAGATGGAGGCCGGATCCTCCCAAACCTCTCCAATCTACGTTTCTCATCCTTCGGCATAGCAGGAACCACATAGTCCTGAGCAGCGGCAACCGGCTGAGTTGGTGGTGCCCCCGGTGTTTGGAGTCCCTGTATCACCTGCTCTAGTGTGCGAGCGGTGGGAGTCTGAGTGCGTCCCCTGGCCTGAGAAGTGGTTGCTGCCGTCGAAAAAAATACCGCCTGAGCAAGGCCTGTGTAAACGGTCAGAATCGGAGCTAAGTCCTCCTGAAGTCTAGGAACCACGATGGGCACAGGTGGTGCCAGAGATGGTCCCACTAGTGCATCAACAAATGGGACCTGGTCCTGATCTGGGGCAACTGGTGGATCTGCAGGTACTACCCCATCTACTGTGCGGGTTGCACCTCTGCCCCTACCGCGGCCTCTCGCAGCCCTGGCTGGTGGTACTAGTGGCTTCCCATGCAGCCCAGTAGTACGAGTCCTCACCATCTGTGAGAGAATGAAACAACAGATGTTTAGTTACCAAAATCAACAGATTCACACGACAAGAATTCAAGAATATGAAGTTTCCTAAGGGTTCTACAGCCTCTCGAAGATAAGTACAGACGTCTTTGTACTGATCTGCAAGACTCTACTAAACCCGCTCATGACTCGTGAGACCCATGTAACCTAGGATCTGATACCAACTTTTCACGACCCAAAACTCTAACCTATCGTGATGGAGCCTATCAGTGGTACTAGGCAAGCCGATTTTCAAAAATACTTTAACATTTCATAAATGATAAATCAAAAACCTTTTTCATAACGGGATTTTCATAAAAGTAGAAGTGTGACTCAAAATATAATGTGGAAAGATAGCCCCAAACAACGGGGTGTCACCAAGTCATGAGTATCTAGGTACCCAGTCTAATAAAAATAGTGTCTAAGTATCAATACAGAAAAGAAAGAAATCATAGAATGAGAGACAAGGTTTACAGACGCCGGCAGCTACCTCGTAGTCCCCAATACTCGATCGAGTACGAACTCAACGACCTCCGTGACCGTGCACACCTGGATCTGCACATGAAGTGCAGGGTGTATCATGACTACAACCAACTCAGCAAGTAACAGAAATAAATAAGGAACTAAGAAGCAGTGACGAGCTATACAATACGATTCATTTCAATAATTTTCAATGATGAAAGTAGACATGAGTAAATTCGGGCAATATGAGTCAAATCAGTTGCATATTTACTAAGTTTAAGTAAAACCAATTATAATATTTTCCGAAAGTTCATAACAGTAGCATGAATCAGCTAAATGCAGCAACAAAGAAGACAGATGCAACTTAAAATCCTAAGTCAGCTCTTGCGGCTACAAGACTGCATTTGCGCCTATCGCAAGTGCGGGAACACATCACAACTGCGACTAAATCTCGCACCTGCACCCAGCTGCTCGCTTATGCGACCATCGTAGGTGCGGGAGAGTCTTCGCACCTGCAATCTCTGCTCAACTCAACTATAACTGTTTCTGTAGTTCCTACTCCGCATGTGCAATTACACTAGCAGCAACAACACTTCAGTTGCCTCTCAAATCCCAAACCAAGTCCGAAAACCTCTCGATTTCCAGCCGAGGCACCGGGGACCTCAACCAAACATTCCAACAAGTCATATAACCCAATACGAACTTATTCTAACCCTCGAATCACTAAAACAACATCAGAACACCGATTACACCCGGATTCAAGCCTAAAGAACTTCTAAAATTTTGAATTCTGCAAACGACGCTGAAACGTATCAAACCACATCCAATTGACCTCAAATTTTGCACACAAGTCCTAAATGACACCACGAACCTACTTCAATTCCAAGAAATTAAATCAGACCCTGATATCAAAATTTCCACTACCGGCTAAAATCGGCAAAATTCTATCTTTAGCCAATTTAAGCCTAATTCAACTACAGACCTCCAAATCACATTCTGGACGCGCTCCTAAGTCTAAAATCACCTAACGGAGCTAAAATAACCATCGAAATTCAAATCTGAGGTTGTTTACACATAAGTCAACATCCGGTTGACTTTTCCAACTTAAGATTCCAATTACGAAACTAAGTGTCTCAATTCACCCCGAAATCACTCCGTACCCGAACTAACCAACCCGGTAATACATATAACAATTTTAAAGCACGAAAGAATCAAATAAAGGGGGAAACAGGGTTATAACACTCGAAACGACCAGCCGGGTCGTTACATCAAATTTTTCGCTCTTGACGTTGATACTGAAAACCTCAACACAACAACTTTAACCGTCAAATTAATCACTTTGTAAAGCCATTCCAACCTAATTTATAGGATTACTAGTTAATTTATCCGCACTTCACACGGCCCATAAGAATAATCAGTGAATAGCTGAGATATAAGAGATCCCTATATTTTAGTCTATATATATATATATATATATATATATATATATATATATATATATATATATATATATATATATATATATATATATATATATATATATTCTCCAATTAGTCCAAAACTCCCCATATTATTAATTCTTTATTTGTTTGGTTTAAATCCTAAAAGTAAAAAGATCATTTTTTTTAGTAATTGATCATGCACCATACTAATTATTTCTAAAACAAAATTGTAGCACTTGGAAACTTCATGTAACCAAACACTGTATAATTGAGTAAACTCCTCCTGATTTGTTACTCCTTCCTTAATTTGTGTTTACTTTTAAACTAATCTCCTTTTTTTATTAAAATTTTCACAAATTAAAAAATATAAAATCATTGAAAAGGGAAGTTGATATTTTCAATTTATCATGGCGAAAGTGTGTTTATGCTCAAACTCTGCTATACAAAAAAGTCTTTGTCACGACCCAAAATTCAATAAAGATCGTGATGGCGCCGGATACCATTGTCAGGCAAGCCAACACTAAATAGTTACTTAGATTCTCGTTGTTAATATTTTGAAATCATTTCTTTTCTTACATTAAACAATAATTAATAAACTTCACTGGGTAAATAATGACGTCTTAAACATATTTAAATACTAAATAGTCTCATAGTCATCCCAGAACCCGGTGTCACAAGTGCATGAGCAATTTCTAGGAATTTAAAATGTAATACAATAATCGTCCGAAATACAATTGGACAGTAGAGAAAATACAATGCAATACTCTGAAGGAGACTCTGCCGGCTGGGGGTCGTCTCAAGAGTTGCAGCCCACCTTAGTCTCTATATCAACCATGTCATTGCACCAAACTAGGCCACTAGACATAGATGTGTGTGCAATAAAAATGCACAGCAAGTGTAGTATGAGTACAAAACAACATGTACCCAGTAAGTATCCCGCCTAACCTCAAAGAAGTATTGACGAGAGGTCGATGTTGACAGTTACTACTGGCCCAAATATTGAAATACCAAAATGTATAAAAGTACGGATTTTATAAGGAAATTTCAAACTTGATAAGCATGAAGCAAGTAATCAATTATTTTAATAAGGGATTTCCAAAAAAAAATCATATTTCATCATTGAACAATTTATCTCAGGCCAAGGAAGAAATATCATTATTCATAAATTTACAAGGCAAGCAATACAAGCATGCACAAATCATGTCGAGGTCGTACGGTCCGATCCAATAATATTTAAATTGTGCACTTCCAGATGGTCGAATGACGCGAACTATATATGCATCTATTACCCCGCTCTAGAATCATACGTGTGACGCGGTCAAATATAAATACACACATTCACACAGTCAATCAAGAATTCACCAGAGAACATTTATCCAAGGAAAATTCAATCCTCTTTTCATGATTTAGAAAATGAAGTTCAACTTATTTAGAAATTCATTTACTAATTTGATATGATTTAAGCAATTTAAATTGTCAATAATGTTACAAATATTTCAAGTATAGCATGCTTTTGGGTCCTAGACTACCCGGACTTAAGCACAATAGTAGCTACACACGGACTCTCGTCACCTCGTGCGTACGTATCCCCCACAAATAGTAGAACATAATTAATTATTTAACCTATGGGTACAATCCCCTCTTACAAGGTTAGAAAGGAGACTTACCTCGCTCCGAAATTCCATAACCGGCTCCCCATTCCCTTCAAACAACTCAAATCAATGCTCAACGCTACAAAACTAGCCAATAATTATGTGAACTCGTTAATATATGCTCAAATACCCTTTATAATCTAATTTATAACAATTTCTAACCCCGATCAACAAGTCAATAAAAATCACCCTCGGGCCCACGTGCCCCGATTCCAAAATTATTCGAAGATAAATGTTACCCATAACATTACGAACTCAACTATATATCTTATTCCCAATTCCATGTCCAATTTTGTGGTCAAAATCCAAAAATATAAATTTCTAGGTCTTCTACCAAAAATCCACAATTTCCACTAATTTCCATGTTCTAATCCATATGGTGAAAATCGCCTAAAAATTGCTTCAATCCGAGCTCCATAGCTCCAAATATGTTAAAAATGGCCGAAACCTCGATATATAGCTTTGCCCAGGTATTAACTCATCGTGATCGCGAAAAATTCTTCGCAATCGTGAATCACAACATTTCTCAGCCCAAATTTTTCCCTTCGCGATCGCGGAAAGTGCTTCGCAATCGCGAAGAACAATGCACAGCTCTTCCAGACATCCTCTAGTATAATGACCATGACTTTTTGTACAAAGATCCAAATTGCAAATGGTTTAATGTTATGAAAACTAGACACCAAGATCTATAACTTTCTTCTTTTATAATTTCCCAATTCCTTAAAGATTACAAGATATAAGCTGTCAAAGTCAGTCCTATGCAACACAATGCGATTTCCAAACTCTTCCTAGACAGGCTGTAGTGTATCAACCATAACTCTTTGTACACAACTCAAAATGCCAAATTGTTCCATTTTATGAAAATTAGACACAAATATCTACAACTGTTATTTTTGGATCATCTTCATATATTTTATACATTGCAAGATACAAGCTTCCAAAGTCGGGTCAGTGCAGCAGAAACTTTCCTCTACACGATCGCGAGAGACCTTCCGCGATCCCGATTCACTGGCCAATTTCTCTCATTTTACTCATCGCGATAACACTGAAATGCACTTCAACCCAAACTTATGAAATTTTTCCAAAGGCTAACTTCCACAATGGGCGTCTAAACGCTCCCGGGCCATCCAAAACCCGATTCGAACATACGCCCAAGTCCAAAATCATCATACGAACCTGTTGGAACCTTCAAATCCCGATTCTGAGGTCTTTTACCCAAAAATCCGATCTTAGTCAATTCTTTCAATTTAACACTTCCGAAATGAGAATTCTCTTTCTAAATTAACTCCGAACTCCCTAAACTTCAATTCTGACCACGCATACACGTCATAATACCTGAGACAAAGCTGCTCATGGCCTCAAACTGTCGAAAATCGCGCTAGAGCTCAAAGCGACCGGTCGGTTCATTACATTCTCTCTCACTTAAACATATGTTCATCCTCGAACGTGGTAAGAATTGCGCTGGAGTTGTCCAAAATAACCGTTTAACACCTCGTGCACCTACCAGTGCTACCACAACTCAGTTGAGCACATTAGCTAGAGTCAATCTGAAGATTCTCCCTTTTATTTAGTCAAATAAGCCTTAGATCCAAATTCCAACATCCGGAACTCTCCATCAGGCCTGCTTTCAACATACGAACACCGTATTAGTCACTACCCACCGTACCAAAACATGATTGCATATACTTTTTTGAATTCACACCATGCACCGCATATTTCACATGACCATAACAACATCCGTTGATAACAATAGCCAAAATTCCATGAATCATATGCCCAAAACACACCTCATGACACATATAAGTCATGTTCCAACCCTTGAAATGATGCCATGACGGAAGAGATATGTAGGAATTTCATAACCAACTGTCGAGTCGACAAATCATTGAGTCTCTCCCCTTGACAAGAACCATTACCTCATTCTGAACCAAATAATGGTATTTGCTCTTTAATATACATCATATAATCCGTTCGTCTTAAATTCCGATAACAATAATCTCGTCTCACCCAGTACGAGCTACTCAGGCAATAAGCCACCCAAGACATGATCAAGAGTCTCACATGATGCCACAATGTGCCAATAAGCTACAAAATCGAACGTGATACATAAGGAAAACAAACTCTGGAAGGGACTACTCAACCCATGCAACTAATATGAACTTTCCTAAAAAAATGGGAAACAAAACACACAAAAATAGATATAGGGGATTGTACTCAACATCACATTGTTGCGGCGTGCAACCCTCTCCAAACAACATACCAGTGGCGGTGTGCCACCTAATCCACACACAAAATCTAAAAGGAAATACTTACTGAGCTAAAGTGATCGTAACCACGAAACATCCGAATATCGGCCACAAGCACGCCAAGTGCATAATACCACCCTTGGGGAGACAGATAGATCCATACGCTACAAAACTCAAGCACAACTAAGGTGCGATCTGTGATTTGAATCTCTAGAGCCATCCTGCTCACATAACACCATCGCTACGTGGAACCTCAACTCATATGAAATTTATCAAGCCGTTTCACAACTCACACGGCATAATATAGTATTACATGAAATAGCCGATGACGAAACAACATCTAACATTTGAATACTTCTCCACAAGGAGGACTATGCTAAAGTAAACACGTCTGGTCTGACATAGAGCCGTGTTCATATTTTAATCCACCCATCGACCTCGAGATGATTCTAACTGCATCGTTCTAGGCTAATGACCTTTCAAGGGTCCATAATAACCCCTTTTTCCCACAATTTGCAAGAACAACCATCATATCCGGAACAAACCTCCACAGTCCACAACAAAATGAACCGAGCGCCCTCCAAGCATAAATTCTCAAATTATAGGTATTACCACAATCTTCACACTTGGTTTAAATCATCAATCAATCAAGTGACTCCATGTCACACTTATACAATCTTCCCGTGAGATACGCTTCCATGACCTTTCGCTTCAATCAATCATTCTAAATCATTTTCATGCGCAAGTGATATTTTTGTTATTTATTAATTATTTTTTATAAATTATTTATTTGTTAAATTGTATATATAAAATATAGCCACCTAAAACCCCAATTTTGGACCTAGCCCAATTACCTACACTACCCAATTACCCCAGCCCAATACACAACCCAAAATTAATTGACCCATACCCATTAACCCAATCCATATACCCGTCCAAAACACCCGACCCAATCCCCTTTTAAATCATAGTTGTTGATCTCTGAAGATCAACGGCTCGTACCACTCCACCCCTTTTAATTATAACCTTATCCAGGATTCACCTGGCTGTCATTTTTTTATAACCAAATGTTCAGGTACCATATTTGTGGAGGTCAGGTTTATTCCCCCTCCTTTGTTGTACTTTTGCTTTTATATATGAAAATCATCCCTAGGCACAATACCTAGTGGATTCTACTGGGGGGGAAACCCCGTCTAACCCTAACTCATTTAACCCACCCACCCACCCCCCCAAACTCTCTATTCTTCTCATCTTCCGAAACCCTAGCGTCGTAATCCCCATTTCCCCTTCGATTCCAACTCAGAGATGGAATCCATTAATGATTCCATTACCTTATTAGACCTCTCCTATTACTGGTTAACCAATTATGGTATTACATAATCACTTGCCTAATATGGAAAACAGATCTCTCTTTCTTTGAACCAAATTTGGTTCGAAACTTCACTTCTTTCCATCTATGTTCATTATCGTCCCTTTATGGTATGAATCTCTGAGATTTTTGTTTGATTCTTCACTTAACCTAATGCTAGGGTTCAAATCTTTTAAGATATGTTATAGTTTTCTAATTTTTTGTTAAATATTTTCCTTTAATGTTTCCGTATATCTATCAATGTGAATCTCTAATATGATTTTTCTGACTAATTTTTTACCCTAAAAATTAGGGTTTTGATTCTTAAAAGTCAAACCAAATCTGGTTCAATCTTTAATGTTGTTGTTTATCCGTCTCTATGCATATTTATTATAGTTTTCTTTTGATATTCTTGATTAATTTTAATTACCCTAAAAATTAGGGTTTTCAATTTTATTTTTTCCTTCAATGATTCTCTCTATCTGTTTTTATGACTCTTGTCGTTAATTGCTTCACTTAGGAGTCTTTGATTCCCCAAATCTGTATGAATCCTTAATTAATGTGTTAAATCTCTTGCTATATGTTTTACGCGTCTATGTACTTGTTACTTCTGGCTTACCTTAAATAAGGTTCTGAGTTTCTTTTCCTTAATTAACTGATTAGATGCTTTCCTTTATTGAGTATTACCTTAGTTGTGGGCTCTAGCCTAGTTCTATTTAAACCCCTTCCCCCTTTCCCCTTGAGACAGACTCGAACTCTTAATACTCTCACTAAAAACTTAGCTTTTACTCAGATTCTTTGCTCGTTTGTTTCTGGTCTTGGCCGGCTGAAATCTAAGGCCAATTGCTTCTGGACTTAACTATTATGGTGTACTTTCTTTATTTTTCTGCCTAACTGGTAAGACATTATCCCTTTTCCATTTCATTTTCTTCATGTCTCCACAATCTGTGTTATTCGACCAGTATGTTTGAACTTTATTTTAGCATGATTCTACCTTTATGCTTATATGATTCTCTTTCAATACTGTTAATCTGAGATTGGCTGTGTTGAATAATATGAATCCTCTTAAGAACTTATGCTTAATATGCCTCTTATGTGTTCTGAACCTATTCTAAATTTGAGTACCTTTAGGATAATTTTAGAAGGTTAAATAATCAATTAGCCCTAGACCTTTGAAACTTGTATTGTTACTAGGCTTCTTGTTCTGTTGTTTATGTGTTGATAACTTGCTTTCTAATATGTCTTGGATTCATTTGGGTTCTGACTGTTTGGTTCTCTATAGTTTAGTAAGGCTTTCCTAAATGCGAGCATGAACACCTAACTTAACTAGACAGTTTTCCAGATTTCAACCTGTTTGAATTGTGTGTTTGAGCATAAACCTTGCTTGTTTTCTTAATGCAATTCTGCCTACAAGTTCTGTGTTCTGAACTTTGTTTTCTTCTGAAATTAAAACTGTTTTAAAATGTCTCTACCTCATTTACATGTTGTTACTCTTTTAAAAACTTCCACTCTTAGTCCCTTAGGTTCTATTCTCAGCCACCCCAGTCTGAGCACTACTCAGGGTCTATGTGAGACTCCTGTGAACTCTGACACACAGGGGACTAGTTCTTGATCTCTTTTGAATCATCTTTGAAAATTTGGTTTTGGTGTGAGCATTTCCCTGGGTCCCTGAGGCCCTTGGGAACTTTGAAACATCATAAACCTGGTTCTATATGTGCTATGGGTGAGTCCTTCACCGCTGACTATGTTGTACCTGTAAAATGAGCCCCAAAGTTGATATGGTTGGAAAGGCTGGTTACCCAGGTGTATTTGGGCCTAATAAAAGGCTCCCTATAGTTCATTTCATTACTATTATGTAATTCATTTGCTATTCTGACCTGTAATAACTTTTTAATAAATATATTCTATGGTATTTAGTAAAATCGGGAGGGTTTCTTATTTCCTTTTGTTAAACTGGGTAGAAATCCTGCCTATAGGGATTCTTCTATACAGTTAATTCTGCTCATTTGTCAAAACTGTTAAGTTCTGCATTGTGTTTAGAAATCACGCCTATAGGATTTTCATTAGCGATGTTGATTTTTCTTAAGGTGTTATATTGTGTGCGCACATTAGAAATCATGCCTATAGGGTTAGCATCATAGATTTATTAGAAATCCTTCCTATAGGATGCACTAATTTGTCCAATAAATTTGTGTTAGAAGGCATGCCTATAGGACCCCAATGTTTGATTCAATTATTTTTCTGACAGTATGCACCATTTCTGCCTATGTACTACTTAATAGATATCCTGCCTACAGGGTTAAACTAATTCAGTAATAGATATCATGCCTATAGGACTAAAAATCAATTTCAAACCTAGAGATCATGCCTATAAGACTTAAGTCAGTGCAGTAATTAGAAAGCATGCCTATAAGATTAAAGGGTAATACAAGCCTATGAATCATGTCTATAAAGATAAAATCAGTTTGCACTTAGAAATCATGCCTATAGGATTCTATTAATTGGTTCTGAATACAATCGCCACTATCAAACACTTAGACATTATGCCTATAGGACCTAATAACAATTCGGGATTCATAATTGTGATGCATTACTGCCTGAAGTTCCCAGATATTATACTGAATAAAATCAGTAGGCAAACAACAGGTCTTAACACTCGCCTTAATAAAACTTCCTCTACACATCTGTTTTCTCGCATAGATATCCTGCCTATAGGACTTTAAGGCTAATAAAGTTTTCTAAATCGATTGTGTGCATTTGCTGTTTTATGTGCGGAGGTCAACATGAGCCCATATTTTCTTTTATTTGAAAGTACTAATTGTTTTTGTTTGTCGCCTAGTCTTTTACAATTTTAAGCAACTGAGGTTTAGTCTAGAACCATCCCAAATAGAGGTCCTAATGCCTCTAGGGCCATAGGTAAGGGACGGGTAGTGTACGCATAGGAAACAAACTAGAATCAACTAGAGCGATTTAGGTAACAACTTAAAAATAGTAATCGGGTAGTAGGAGATTATAGTCCGTGCGCTAAATACCATGAGTAACACCCTGACCTGAGGGAGTTACAAAGTATTGCACGGGGTGATCCTATAGGCTAAAAAACTAAGGACCCCCCGCCCCCTCATCCCTATTAATTAGTTTTTATTTACTTTTCCTTAGACTAATTCACTTAATTCAAGTTCGGTCGGGATCCACCGTTGTGGACCTCGAGGGGTGCCTAACACCTTCCCCCCCCCCCCAAGGTAATTTGAGCCCTTACCCGATCTCTGGTGATGTAAACTGGTAATATGAGTTATCTGTTCTAGGTTCCCTAACGCACCTTAATCCGTTAGGTGGCGACTCTAAACCAATCTTTTTTTCTTACTCTCTCAAAAGGGGTTGTCCGAAAAATGTCAAAACCCGATTTCGCGAGAAAAAAGGGGGAGTGAAAGACACCACGTGCCCCAAGAATGCCACTGAACTAAGCCAAAACTCACATTTGGAGAAATTGTCATAAAGCTTCTCCTCCCTCAACCACTGCAGCACAATCCTCAAATGCTGGGCATGCTCCTCCTGGCTACGAGAGTACACCAAGATGTGAACACTATGGCAAATAAGTCAAGATAAGGCTGAAATACATTGTTCATAATATGCATGATTATTGATGGGGTTTTGGTCAGCCCAAAAGACATCACAAGAAACTCATAATGACCATAACGTCTCCTAATGTTGTCTTTAGAATATTCGAATCCCAAATCTTAACTGGTGGTACCCAGACCTCAAATCAATCTTAGAGAATACCATCGCTCCTTGAAGCTGGTAAAATAGATCATAAATGCATAGACTTTGTTCAACTACATATAGTCGATGCACATCTACATAGTACTATCCTTCTTCTTCACAAACAGAACCGGTGCACCCCCAAGGCGACACACTAGGCCTAATGAACCCCTTATCAAGAATTTCCTGAAGTTGTTATTTCAATTCCGTCAACTCAGTTGGCGCCATACGGTATGGAGGAATAGAAATGGGCTGAGTGCCCGGCATCAAGTCAAAACCAAAGTCAATATCCCCATCAGGTGGCATGCCTAGCAGGTCTGCAGGAAACACATCCGAAAAATCTCACACCACCGGAACAGAATCAATAGAAGGAGTATCGGCACAAACATCCCTCACAAAGGAAAAATAAGATAAACAGTCCTTCCCAACCATCCGTTGGGCCTTCAAATATGAAATCACTCTGATGGGAACAAGTCTAGAGAACCTCTCCACTCAATCCTTGGCAAACCCGGCATCGCCAATGTCACGGTCCTAGCGTGATAATCCATTATAGCATGACACTTAGACAACCATTCCATACATAAGATCATGTCAAAATCGACCATACTAAGCAATAAGAGATCCACTCTAGTCTCCAATCCCTCAATAGTCGCTACATACGATCGATATACATTTCCCACAGCAATAGTATCACCCACCGGCGTAGATACATGAACAGGTAAAACTAAGGACTCACGGGGCATATCCAAATAACAAGTAAAATAGGATGATACATACGAATAAGTGGAACCATGGTCAAAAAATACTGAAGCATCCATGTGGCATACTGAGACAATACTTGTGATCACTGAATCTGAAGCAACGGCATCTGGCCTAGCAAGAATAGCATAAAATCAGGCCTAACCGCCACCTGATTGGCCTCCCCCTCTTGGACGATCTCTAGCTACTTGGGCCTCACCCCGAGCTGGGTGGGTGGGTGGTGGAACTGCTGGTGCTGATACCATAGGCCGAGAACTCCACTGTGGAGCCCCACTCAACAATCTAGGCAATCTCTCTTGATATGACCCATGTCCCCGCACTTGAAAGAACCCTTCCTCTGACGAAACTGCTACTCCTGATAACCCGAGGAACTGTTGGTAGAAACCTGAGAAAATGAGGCATGGTGAGAACTTTGTGCTGGTAGTGCGCTGAATAAAGATTGTCCTAAGCGAGTACTGTAAGAACCGTGGCTAACTGATGCACCAGGATGAGCTAGACGAGTCGTCTGAGCGGCTCTATAAGGACGACCCCTACTATGGTGAGACTGTCCCCTAGAATGAACACCACTGAGACCACCCGAACCTCGAGGCCTCTTAGCCTCCCTCTCCTTGTGCTCCTGACTACGGACCATCTCTATCTGCCGAGCAATATCAACCACCTCGTCAAAGGTAGCACTAGATACCCTCTCCCGAGTCATAATCAACCGCAACTAATATGCGAGGCCATCAATGAACCTCATAATCCTCTCCCTATTAGTGGGAACCAACCAAACTGCGTGACGAGCCAACTCCGAAAACCTCATCTCATATTGGGTTACAGACATGCCATCCTGACAAAGCTGCTCAAACTGTCTACGAAGCTCCTCCCTACGAGACTGTGGCACGAATTTCTTCAAGAAGAGAACGAATAACTCATGCCATGTAAGTGGTGTTTTACCGACTGTCCTGCACTTCTCAAAAGTCATCCCGTCATCTGAGTGCAGCCCCAGTAAACTGAAAAATAGTGAATGAGACCCCACTGGTCTCTAGAATACTTGTCGTGCAAAGAATTTGCTTGCAACTATCCAAAAAGTCCCGGGCATCCTCAAACTCAGCCCCACTGAATGATGGATGATGGAGCCTCCCAAACCTCTCAAGTCTCATCTACTCATCATTAGTCATAACGGGACCCACTGGGCCTGAGCAACTGCAACCGACTGGGCTGGTAGTACCTCCGGTGTCTGAAGTCCCTGCATCACATGCTCTAGAGTGCGGGCGGTCGGGGTATGAGTACCTCCCCCTTCCTGAGAAGTGGTTGGTGCGTCCTAATCCATAACTACTTAAGCGAGGCCAGTGCAAATAGTCAATATCTGGGCCAAAGCCTCCTGAAGTCCTGGAATCACAATGGGCACTGCCGGTGCCTGAGCTAGCTCCGCTGGCTCAACCACATTTGGAACCTGCTCCTGAGCTGGAGCAACTGCTGGACCTGCAGGTTCTGCTCTAGCTACTGTACGAGCTGCACCCCTGCCCCTACCGTGGCCCCTACTGCGACCTCGACCTCTCGTGGCCCTAACTAGTGGTACTGGTGACTGGCCGACCTGTCCGGTAGCACGTGTCCTCACCATATGTGAGAAAATAGAACAACAGAAATTTAGTGACCTGAATCAACAATCGCATGACAAGAATACAAGAATATGAAGTTTTCTAAGGGTTCAGCAGCCTCTCCAATATAAGTACAGACGTCTCCGTACCGATCCGCAAGACTCTACTAAACCTGCTCGTGACTCGTGAGACATATGTAACCTTGCTCTATTCCAACTTGTTACGACCCAAAACTCGATCTGTCGTGATGGAGCCTATCATAGTACTAGGCAAGCTGACACCTCGCACACACTAAACACTTTTAAAACTCGAATATGTTGAAGTAAGTTTAAATAATATAAGAATTTAACATATGGTGGATATGAACCTCAAAATAAATAAAATAATCCTCCCAAAAGATCTGGGTTTCATGGAGTACATGAGCATCTATATTTATATAACAACATAGTTTGGTACTTTGTCTGGATAGTAAGGCAAAAATACATAAAACTGAAAGATAGAGAAAGAGAGATCAAGGTTTTTGGACACCAAGCAGCTACCTCGATGATCTCCGAACATGTAGACTCTACCATCAACAACCGCCATCCAAGGAAATGTCTGGATCTGCACACGAGGTGTAGGGTGTAGTGTAAGTATAACCAACTCAATAAGTATCGCAAATAAACAAGGAAAGGTAAGAGAATCTCGCTTTATTGAGGTCACTAGGTAAATCAGTACAATTCTGCCATTTTTGATTAATATATTAGGAGATTTAAAGCTAGTCCATACGGGTTCGTGATACTTATATCTGTGTGTGCATGTGCACTGGTCCTCAAATACCCTTCTCAACAGTATTATGGTATGTAGGGGAAAGGAAACAAGTAAATCAGATAAGTGATCAAGAAACTAAAAATTTCACACGCTGCACGGACAACTCACGTGCTAACAATAGAATCTGCACGGACAACTCACATGCGACACGAACAACTCACGTGTCAATAATGTCAATATATGGATCCGTACAGACAACTTATGTGTTGCACAGACAACTCATGGTGCTAATAATATCAATATGAGGATCACACAGAAACAATGAAGCAAGTGTTCAAGTATATCATGAATGAAATAAGATTTTCATGTCCTTGGACTGGTATAAATAAAATGCTAAAGTGTAGGCATGTGCAAAGTGTGCTCAATCCGGAAATTTCATTAATGAAATGCATTTATCAAGTTTATTCAAGGATTAAACCTCCAAGAAGACTCATCATGGCTCAATTAGATCACATAAAGTGTTGCCACATGTTAGATATCGAAGCTAGAAACTTAACAGTCATTTCTAGGCTCATAAGAGCCCGAGCACAATCCAAACATGAATATGAAACCCCGGTGTCCGCACACGGGATCATCCCAACATGTGCACTCCTAAAAGAACGTGGCTATCACAACAATTCAGGCAACTAATGCCTCGACCGAGTTTAAATACGATACTAACCTCAACCAACTCGAATCACTGCACAAGCAAGCCCTTGCCTTTCAATCGGCCTCCGAACATCTTGAATCTAGTCATAATCAATTCGATACAATCAACACGAGCTAAAGGATTCCATAATAAAATACGATTCCAACCATACAAAATTTACCAAAATCTAACACCAAATCGACCCCAAATTCCCAATTTAATCTCTCCAAATCCCTAGCCTCAACTCCCAAAATTACACCTTAAAACCACACAATCTATGTGGGAAAATCAATGGGGAAACATATTATTGAATAAATATAACCATAAGTGGCTAACCTCAAGAAAACCCCTCGAAAATCCTCTCAAAAATCGCCTAATACCCGAACTTGAAATGTTAAAAATGAAGAAAAACTCGGAAACCTTCTAATTTAAACGCTGCCTAGGCATTTCCGCACCTGCGGAGCCAGGGCTCGCACCTTCACTCCGGCTTTTGCAGAGAAAAACTCGCTTCTGCGAAACTCACTTAGTAGCCGACCAAGCGCACCTGCGGTCCCATCATCGCACCTGTGGGACCGCATCTGCGAACCAAATCTCGCTTCTGCGACTCCCATGCTGCCCGTCCAAATCCTCTTATGCGGTCGACCTCACGCAGATGCGCATCCGCATCTGCGGAAACTTTTCCGCGCCTGCAACCCAAGTGACTCCCCTCCTCTTTGCAGTTGTGCAATTTTAGCCGCTTCTACGGTTCCGCACCTGCGGCCAATCCCACCACAGGTGCGATGGCACCAGATCTTCAACACCTCAGCACAACACTTAAGCCAAATTCAATATGTTAACCATCTGAACTCCACCCGAGGCCCCCGTGACCTCAACCAAACATACCAAAAAGTCCTAAAACATGATACGAACTTAGTCGAGCCTTCAAATCACCTCAAACAATATCAAAAACACGAATCACACCCTAAATTCAAGCCTATTGAACTAAGGAAATTCTAACAAATGACGCCGAAACCTATCAAATCCCGTCTGATTGACCTCAAATTTTGCACACAAGTCAGAAATGACACAACAGACCTACTCCAACTCCCGGAACTCCATTCCAAGCCCGGTAACCACAAAGTCCACTCTCGGTCAAACTTCTAAATTTCCAACTTTCGCTATTTCAAGCTTAATTCAACTATAGACGTCCAATTCAATATCCAAAAATGTTCCTAAGTCCAAAATCACCCAATGGAGCTAACAGAACCATCAAAACCCTCATTCTGGAGTCATTTACACATAAGTCAACATCTGGTCAACCTTTTCAACTTAAGCTTCCAACTTTGAGACTAAGTGTCTCAATTCATTCCAAACTTCACCGAACCCGAACCAACTACCCCGGCAAGTCACATAGCAGTTTTAAAGTAAAAATTGAGCAGTAAATAGGGGAACAAGGCTACAACTGTCGAAACAACCGGCCAGGTCGTTACATCTTTATAATCAATGAAATATTCTAGTTACTTTAGCATTCTAAATTAAATGCTAAGAACACGAAATTTTATTAAAAACACATATAGAAAAATAAAATAGACAAATATCTTTAGGAAAAATAAAAAAAGAAGTCAGCTTCCTGTTGTCGGATTTTCTATTTCATGACCTGTTTTCTTTTTCCTTATTTTTCTATTCAACTTGTACCTGAATTGTTCTTCATTTTTGCGTCCTAGGCCTCTCAACTTTTCTCCTTACGTAATAGTAGAAACAATATTTCATCTTCAATCACAAAAATATGTTTCCTTCTCCATATAATTCGTGTTGCCAATTGGACATTCTCATCACTCTTCCTTTAAATTTCTCAATCAAATTAAAAAAAAAATTCTCGATATCTCCCCTACAAGAAATTACACCTTTTCATAAAGCCTTTTACGTTAAAGAGAAATGTTTGCCACTTGACCCTTCTCATTACGCATAACACCATCAAAACAATCATGAGATAATCTCTGTTTCTCTTTTGTTAATAAATAATTGTCTTTGAGAAGAAGAATAGATAAAGTTATGGAGATAGCCCATGGTTCCAAATACTCCAAGCCTTTTATTTTATAGGGTAAAAGTAAACAGTTTTAAAAAATTAAGGGTTTTTGTCTTTTTCATCTTCCTTTTACTCTCTTATAGACTGTGATTGCGCCCAACGTCGCCGATAGGTAAACCAACAGTGAACTGACCCTGTGATTGCTCCTTTTTATAAGTTTCCAAGTAATTAAGATCCATTTTATTAAGAAATTAAGGAGTATAAATAGAAACTCCAAAACCATAAAGTCTACTAGTAGGTGTTCCAAGACCTGGTGTCACAAGTGTATAAGCAACTAATAGATATAAAAAACTCTAATTACTGTCTAAAATAAAGTAAACAGAAAATAGATACAAAAGAGAGACTCTAGGTACTGCAGAACGGCTCAGGAAAGGCTACCACTAGGCCTCGGAATAACGGGGGTGCGCGCCAGTATAACTGTCAGATGCACCTGCTCAGAGCTTGCACTGTTACTGCAGAAGTGTAGCATGAGTACATTAACAACATGTACCCAGTAAGTATCTAGTCTAACCACGAAGAAGTAGTGACGAGGGTTCGACATCGACACTTACCACGGGCTAACAATAAGATACAGAAATTCTAAATGAGCATGGGTTATGTAAATAATAATAATAATAATTCAATAACAAGCGGTGAATAAATAATTCTTTCACAAATAGTAAATTCCAAATCTATTTCTATTATTTATAATTTTAACCTCTCAAGTCACAAAATAATATCAAGTATAATTAGGCTCCGAACGCACAATTTATGCCGAGGTCGTACGGCCTGATCCGGAATATTGTGTACACTGTCGAGGGTCGAGCGGAATGAACCACAGATGCATATATTCTACTACTGAGGCATTCAGCCCGCTCCACAAGAAGAGAAGATACTTTATGAACATCCGATTTAAAAGCTATTGCAAGGCTAATACACAAAGAAGCACAATTTCTATTAACGGTCAAGTAACCCGCCAAAACTAAAATAAGTGAAATTCAGTCTCTTACAAATCTTTTATCAAGTTTCAATACAATTTAGGCACTATAATTAACAAGGAAGGTGAAAACATCACAAGTATTTTATGATTTGGGTCCTAAACTACAACAACATAACAACAACAACAACAATAACAACAACAACAACAACATACCCAATAATTAGTAGCTATGCACGGACTCTCGTCTCCTCGTGCGTATGTAGCCCCCACAATTAGAAGCAAATAGTAATTTACATCACTTATAGGGGTGAATTCCCTCTTACAAGGTTAGGCAAGAGACTTACCTCGTCTCAAAGCTCACTTTCCGGACCACAAATTTGTTCTAAAGCCTCAACTCGGTGCCGTTCAAAATTTCATAATTTAACTATTAGAGTAATTACCCAACCCAAATTGGAATATTCCTAAAATTCACCCACGTGGCCGTATCCCGAAAATTTTCGAAAATAATTGTTATCCATAACCTCACGAACTTAAATATATAATTTTAACCTAATTCCATAATTATTTTCGTGGTTAAATCTCATTTTTATCAAAACCTAGGTTTTTCAACTAAAACCATAATTTTCACAATTTTAAATGTTAAAATCTACACATAATCTAAGTATTTAACTTACATTGGATAGAAATTACTTACCTCCAATAGCTAGGTGAAACCCCCTCTCTAAGAGCTCCAAAAATTGCCAGGGGAATGCAATAAATGAACCCAAAATGGCCTAGGTCCCGACATAAATGAAACTTCAGCCTCCAGCGATTTCTACTTTTACGGAGATGCGATCGCTCCTGCTGTGTCGGCGGTCCTAGCCTAAGCCTCCTGATCTCGATTCTGCGGACGGGTTCCCGCTTCTGCAGACCCCCTCCTGTTAAAGATGCGTCGCATTTGCGTCCAGGCCTGGCTAGACTCATCTCGCATCTACGACCCTTCCATCATAGAAGCGATGCATGCGGGCTACTGACCACTTGCCCATAACCGCATCTGCAGCCAAAATCTCGCACCTGCAGCCCAAATCTCGCAAGTGCGGACGCACCAGAACTGGTGCACCAGCTATCACACCTCCTTTTTCCCGAAAGGGATGATATAGGGAGTTTTTCCAATTTAAGTGACATTATTCAGATTTGGGATTTATTTTAGTTTTCAAAGTCGCCACCCGAATTTTTGACAATGCTCCGGGACACTGTTTTATTTTAAAATCCCAAACTGAGGAAAATTTGACTCTGGTTTAATTTTTCTGCGACCAGAAATCCGAGTAAGGAATTCTGTTAACCCAGGAGAAGGTGTTAGGCATTCCCGAGTTCCGTGGTTCTAGCACGGTCGCTTAACTATTAATATTTGGCCTAAATTATCCGATTATTTACATATTTTATCCTATTGTACATTTAGCCTTTTTACTTTTAAAATGCTTTTTAATAATTATGGATTTATCTTGAAATAAGTCACGATGGCGTGCACTTATTTGTTTTTGGACACATTATAACTATGCCACATGAAATGCACCCACNGGACGTTTATGGATTTATCTTGGACAAGTTACGATGGCGTACACTTGTTGTTTTTGGACACATGGCAAACACGTCACATGAAATGCACCCGTGATTGTTATGTGTGTTTTTGTTTAGTTGTTTGGAGTTGAGGGTCGGGGGCATGAGTTGCCACACCCGAATGTAGTTTAGGGTAATTTTGAGGTAGTGATTGTTTTTTCGTCTAATTTCAAACTAAAGGTATTCATTCTACCTAAATATTGCCAAAAATAATGTCCAATAGCCTAAAGATAACATGTTTCGGGCTATGGCCATATCTTTGCCCCAAATTATTCCAACTCTTTTGGCCAATCCTAATTGCGTTTAACTAACAAGAGGGAATATGTATAATTTGAACTTACATCACTAGGGATAAGCATAATAGGAACATTTGCACAAAATATAATCGGAATCTGCGTCTTAGTGTTATTTTCAGTCATCATTTTTTTGGAAAAAAAAAATTACACTCATATACATTCAAAGATTTTCCAAATTGTGTACAAGTAAATCACCAGATTTTCAAGGATACAGATTGTCAAAAGTAAATACTTGGTGTTTGAATTTTGTAGTCTAGGCCTATTCTATAGTTTCTTTTATGTCACTGGAATTGAAATTCTTTTGTAAAAGAATACGTTACATATGTTGATTTCAGAAAAGTTCACTAGGTGCGAATTGAATTAGGCCTGATTAAATCTACCTTACATTGATGGTAACTCTAATCGTGATAGCCATTTTCAAATCAGCGTGTTTATAAAAATCCTATACAAGTCATCTTAGATATACACTCAACTTCCTACTGTTGTCACGCTATTTTAGAAAAATACAGGGATTGGATTATAAATCCACTAATAAGATAGCCTACTCTTCAGAAAAGAAATGAATAGTAAAACAGAATTTAAATATATACAGTCCAGTCTTTAATTACAATAATTCTGAAAATGAATATAAGCTACTGCCATCTAAATACACTTTTCAGAAAAAATGGAAAGACTAAAAAAAGAAATTTTGGCTAATTTGCCTAACTTGAATTCCTTTAAGGCCATACACTTGTGCCTTCCCTCGGAATCTGTAAACAACCCAATTGATTGAGTGTTATGCAACTACCCAAAACCAAACTGACCATGGAAGGGTCAATTTTAATTCTTATAATGCTTGTGTTCAAACCATATTTCCTGGCAGAATTATTTATGCACTTTCTCAGGGTGAATGTGATCATAAAAGGATCAATTAACCTCTGGACTTGTCATTTTTATACTTAGGACCTTTAGTCCGTATTAATTTCTTAACTTGATCATTTAGGCATTTTGTGAGAATAAATCTGATCATATTAAGGGATTCAGATCCTTTTCTCTAAGTGGGCCTTTTAATTACCCACTACATATCCGTAAGGGTGATTTCTAGCACCCTAGGCTACTGTTATGCACTACCAAGGGGTGAATTTGACTATTTAAAAGTCAGATTCATCTACCCTAGTGCTAATACTAACATAATTCTAAACTATATAGAAATTTGCTTATTTAGGAATTTTAGAGGATGAATCTGACAATTCAAAGGTTCAGATTCCTCACTCTAATGCCTTTCTTAATTACATATTTCGTACCCTTTAAAAGGGTAAACTTCAGCCAACCATACTAATGTTTGTGCACTACTAAGGGGTGAATTTGACTATTAAGAAGTCATATTCATCTACCCTAATGCCAATATCCTAAACCATCTAGAGACTTGTTTGTTGAATCTCTTTATTTACCAAAGAGACCCAATTGAAAGCATATTTTCTGCACACTTATAGAGAACCTGACCATAGAAGAGGTCAGATTCAACATCCAAGTGCAGATTATTCTACTAATGGACTAACATAAAACTGATATCCCATGATACTCAATACATTTTTTAACCAACTTAAAATCAAAACAGAATAATCTTAAGGATTTAGATATTACAACATATATTCAGATTCCTTAACATCTTATCAACTAAATATTACTTCAGATTCATAGACCAAGAACAAAGAAGAAGATTCAGCCTTGACATAATCTCAAAAAAAATAACAAGAATCAAACATTTGGCATCAAACTAACAACAAATTCTGAGTATAACAATTTCATTTAAGTTCATTGTTACATACTTCTTTTCGAAGAGAAAATAACAAAGATCCTGACCAAATAAAGGTCAGGCAGACAATAAAACAGCTAAGAAGAGACAGATTCAGCAGCAATGTAAGCAGCACAAACCAGAAACCCAGCAACAACCAGGAACTAACCCCAGCTCCACAACCCAAACCAGAGGAATTTTAGAAAAATCAGAAGCAAATCAAAGAAGACCACCAACTGAGAAGACCCACAGAAAACCTTCAAGAAGTCTTGAGAAAACAGATTTCTTTCTACTGATTTGTTTTGGGCATTTTGAATAAAGAATTGTTCTGATTTTTTTTTCGTGTTTCCAGTGTTCAGTAAAAAAACAGTTTTAGAGTGTAGAGTGAATTTTTAGAGTGTCCAAAAAATATCCTCTCTAGTCTAAAGGGAAGGGGGTCTATTTATAGAATATTTGGGAATGGGGTATCCTATGGTATATTCCCATTTCAAAAGCTGAAATAGTACATAGGGCAGCTGTCACCCTTATCCTTTGGGACAGCTCCCCCTGTTCTAGAAACTTTCAGCCCATGAAATGACCTAAATAACCCTTAAAACTGATTTCTTAACCTACAATACCTAATATACCCATTGAAGTCTCTGAAATTACCATTAGGTAACCAGGGTTAAACTTGCTTGGGTTATTGTTCAACT
>MDKI01016456.1:0-14821 GCA_005239505.1 Nicotiana paniculata | reverse complement strand
GGAAAATTGACACTAACAACTTTAGGAGCATTTAAATGGTGCGAAAATTAGGTATTCACAGCTCCTGTTGCCGTATGTTCTGAAAGTCAACACTTAGTGAAAATGTTTTGCCATGATAGTGAGCCATCCTCACATGGAGAGGCAGCACTCAATCCTGCATGGCAAGCAGCCATGACACAAGAATTTGAGGCTCTCTATGCCAACCACACTTGGGACTTAGTACCCTTGCCAGCTGGAAAGCAGGCAATAGGCTGCAAATGGGTCTATAAAATTAAGCAAAAACCAGATGGTAGTATAGAGAGATTTAAGGCTAGATTTATGGTGAAAGGGTATACTCAACAAGCAGGGGTTGACTATACAGAAACCCTATATTGGTGGTGAAAGGGTATACTCAAGATGACAACAGTTAGAGCCTTATTTACTGTTGTTGTTGTCACGACCCAAAACCTAACATGTCGTGATGGCGCCTATTGTGGGACTAGGCAAGCCTAAATTCAACATTTTCTTTCTAGTACGGTATAAATACCTTTTTAAAATAACAGAGGAAAGATTTAACATTTAAATAGAAGCCTTTTTAACCAGGATTTATCCAAATCACGATACAATCACCCCAAACATCGGGGCATCACTGAGTACATGAGCATCTAATAATGAAATAAAAATCCACAACAATATCTAGAGTAATAAACTGAAAATAAAGATAAACTAAGGAAGGGAAATCAAGTTTTGCGAACGCCATGCAGCTACCTCGATAGTCCCAGACTCCAATGCCTAAATCAGCAATCGCCGCCGTGACTAAAAATACATGAATCTGCACACAAGGTGCAGGGAGTAATGTGAGTACACCAACTCAATAAGTAACAAGTCCAAACTATGGATTGAAGATAGTGACGAACTCAACTAGTGCAAATAATATGAAATAAATGCACAGAACGTAAACATGCTCTTAAAACAATTAGGCAATTCATAATCAGGAAGTAAAACAGATCCATACAGGGTAATGAATATGACTCTACTGCCACTAAATGCCAATGCACATACTGTAAGTGATGCACCATGATGTCAATCTCAATGCCCTCACTCCCGATATCTCAACCACTCGGTACTGTATACGGCTCATACGGCCCAGGGAAGATCCATCCCAGAATATATATGCAACGTTGACCATAGGTCACCCAGTACCCAGGAACAAGGGAAATCCAGTCCTATGGAGAAGATCCATCTCCAGGTAACAAGTACTTCAGAGAAGATCCATGTCCAGGGAAGATCCATCCCTCAATCATATCAACCGCTCACTGGGGTTGTGTTACAGACTCCTAGAGGGACTCCTACAGCCCAAACGCTATCATAATCATTAATATAACCGCTGCGGCATGCAGCCCGATCCCATAACTGTCACTCATACTCAGGCTCTCGGCCTCACTCAGTCATCAATCTCTCCAGTCTCACCCACGAGATCACAATGTCATGCAAACAAACCTAGAACAATTATATGAAGAATCCCTAAATAACTGAGACTGGGATATGATATAAAAATGCATAAACATGACTGAGTACGGAATATAATTGAAACTAGGTATATGACAGCAAGAAACAACCACCAAGGGTCCCAACAATACGGCATAAATCCTAAACATGATATCTAACATGATTTACAACTCAATTACTTTATCACATGATGAAAACATGTATACCAATAGGATAGTGTCACTAAACGGTTCCATGGAATCACCCAGGTCACAATTCTCACGGTGCACGCCCGCACGCCCGTCACTTGGCATGTGCATCACCTCAATACCAATCACATAACACAACAATTGGGGTTTTGAACCCTCAGGGCCAAGTTTGGAAGCGTTACTTACCTCAAACCAAGCAAATCTCTACTCTATGATGCCTTTGCCCCTTAATTCGGCCTCCGAACGTCCCGAATCTATCCACAAGTAGTAAAACACAATCGATTTATGCTAAAGGCATCAAACCCAAAAGAAAAGTATTAAATTATAGCCAAAAATCCGACACTGGCCTGAACCCGGCCCCCGGGCCTACGTCTCAAAATCCGACAAAAATCACAAAACCCAAAAGCCCATTCACTCACAAATCTAGTCATACCAAATTTACCAAAATCCGACCTCAATTTCCCCTCCAAAACCCCAAGGTTCACTCTCCAATTCCCAAGCCCTAAATCCACAAATTTCCAATTCTAATCCCTAATTAAATGATGAACAAAGCCATAGATTCACGGAAATTAGACCAATACGGGTTAGAATCACTTACCCCAACTTACTCCTTCAAAACATTTGAAAAATCGCCTCTCTCCTGAGCTCCCCAATCCAAAAATCAAAAAGGAAAGACAAAACCTCGAGCTGGGGTTTTCTGCCCAGCAAAAACCGCACCTGTGGTCCTAGTTCTGCACCTACGGAACCACATCTACGAACAGGGCTGCGCTTCTGCAGAAGTTCATTAAAAGACTAGCTGCGCACCTGCGATCACTTGACCACGTCTGCTGCCATCACAAATGCGGGACCCAAGCTGCACATGCAATCCAACTGCGCATCTGCGCCTCTCAAACCTCTTCTGCGACCACAACAGATGTGGGATTTCCATCGCACCAGCGGTCTGAGCCCAGGCCTTCCTTAGCCGCACTTGCGGCTCTTCCTTCGCTTCTGCGGCCTCGCACCTGCGGTTCCCACTCCGCATGTGCGGGAAACACCAGTAGTAGCAACTTCAGCTGCATTTTTCCAACTCCAAACACTCTGATAGCCACCCGGAATCACCCCGAAGACCTAGGGACCTCAACCAAACATACCAATAAGTCGTATAGCTCCATACGAAATTTGTCGAGCTTTTGAATCACTAAAAACAACATTAAATTACCAAATTACACTCGGATTACAGCCTAAGAACTTCTAAACTTCCAAATTTTGCAAAGACGCCGAAACCTATCAAACCACGTCCGAATGACCTCAAATTTTTCACACAAGTCAAAGATGACACCACAAACCTATTCCAACTTCCGGAATTCCATTCCGACCCAGATATCAAACTTTTCAACTGCCGACCAAAATAGCCAAATTTTCAGTTTTTGCCAATTCAAGCCTAATTCTACTACGGACCTCAAAATCACCTTACAGACGCGCTCCTGAGTCCAAAATCACCTAACGAAGCTAAAAACCATAAAATTTTGAATCCGAGGTCGTTTAACACACAAGTCAACATCCTATTAACTCTTCCAACTTAAGCTTCTAATAAAGAGACTACGTGTCTCAATTCTCTCCTAAACCACTCCCAACCTGAACCAACCAATCTGATATGATATAATACCAATGTAAAGCGCAAAAGATGCTGAAATGGGGGAAACGGGGCTAAAACTCTCAAAACGACTGGCCGAGTCGTTACAATTGTGATGAAAGGCCAGGACATATTTCAACTTGATATAAGTAACGCATTCCTCCATGGTGATCTATATGAAGAGGTGTACATAGAGGTGCCACCAGGTCTTTTAATTAATCAAGCTGGTCCACAAAAAGGTGATTTGCAAACTAAACAAATCTTTATATGGGCTGAAACAAGCCAGCAAGCAATGGTATGCTAAGCTGACTGAAGCCTTGTCATCAATGGGTTTCAAACACTCAGAAAATGATTATCCACTCTTCTCCAAGAAAACTTCATCCTACACTATCTTTGTAGCTGTGTATGCTGATGATTTATCATCACTGGTACTGATTCAGTGGAGATAGCCAATTTGAAGTCATTCCTTGACAAGCAGTTCAGAATCAAGGACTTGGGGAAACTTCACTACTTTTTGGGTCTAGAGTTCCTTTACAAGTCAGATGGTGTCATCATATTTCAAAGGAAGTTCACCCTAGAATTGTTAAAAGAATATGATTATTTTTCTTACAGCAGCTTGTCTTCTCCCCTTGATCCTGTTGTAAAATTGAAGGCTGGTGAAGACAGTCTTTTCCCTGACCCCACATATTACAGAAAATTAGTGGGAAAACTAAACTTCCTCACCAACACCAGACTGGGTATAGCCTACAGTGTGCATCTCCTCAGCCAGTTCATGCAGGCACCTAGAGATACACACTTAAAAACAACCTTTCATCTTTACCTCAAGACAGATCCACACTTGGGATATTTTTCTCCAATGACACTGATTGCTCCATCTCTGCCTATTGAGACTCTAACTGGGCATCATGCCCTGACTCTAGGAGATCTTCCACTAGTTATATTGTTCTGGTTGGAGACAGTCCCATTAGCTGGAAATCCAAGAAACAAGAAACAATTTCCTTGTCCTCAGCTGAAGCTGAGTACAGGTCTCTCAGGAAAGTGGTTGGGGAACTGGTATGGTTAAGCAGATTGTTTGAAGAGTTTACTATCCCACAGTGCAGTCCCATCACTATTTTTTGCAACGACCAATCTACCATCCACATTGCTCACAATCCTGTTTTCCATAAGCGGACAAAACACATTGAGGTCGACTGCCACTTAGTAAGGAACAAACTTCAGAAAGGCTTGATCTCTCTTCAACATATAGCCCCTACTGACCAATTGGTTGACATTCTTACCAAAGCACTCACAGTAGTTAAACATAATATTGTTCTTGGCAAGATGGTTGTGAGATCCTCTCATCCAACTTGAGGGTGGGTATTGAGATATAGTTAGATAAGCATTTTTGTTTCAGTTAGTTAAGTTAAATGTAATATGCTGAGTCAACAACTTTTACATTGTAGATAGCTTAGATAGCTTTTATTTTCAGCTACATGTGTACATATATACACACATTGTAATAAGGAAAATGAAGTGAGTCACATTTTACAATTTCTTCTCATATGCTCTCCTCCTAGATATTTTCTCTTACTCAGAGTATTCTAAAGCCGCCATTGGAGCTCCTCTGCGAGCTTCATTCTTTCTTCAATTGTCAATCTCAATATTATACATTGACAATTTAAATATTTTTTACATTATGAGTAAATTTTAACATATGATAGTCATTCAGTTACCATTTTGCTATGTTACCCGTCAATATTTATCATAAAAATTTATCTATAATTACCTTATATATGACCTAACTGTGTACATATTTTTTAAAACATCAGGCACTGCGTAGCATGTAGCTGTATTATGCTGGTTGTTACCCTCGTCTAGTGGTAACATGTATTCAAGTACTTGTTCCTTGATACTTGTAGTGGATTATATTGTTGATTGATGTTAATGAAACTATTTGGAGCGGGTATAATTTTGTGTTCTTGCCACGAGGAAAAATATCAAAATATGGGAATGGAGAAATTGGAATCTTCCTTTTAAATTGGTCTTACGTGATATGAATATGAATATAATTATGTTAATGCGTATAAAATATAATATTGTTATAAATAAAAGTAGAGTAAAGATCTATCATGCTATTGGGCTCTACTTGCACTCCTACTTCTCTATAAATGCTCAGTATTCATGCCATAATCATGCTTCGTTCTTCCTTCTCTTGAGTTGTTCCTTCTTGAACATTATTAGTGTATTTCCTTAATTCTCACATGTTTGTAGGAAAATGTCATAATAAGGTCTAGTGAACATTTTTAATATGTGGGTTGTAGGATATTATTTTGAAAAGAAAAAGTGAACACAAAATAAATTTTTGAATGAGGAAAAATGTAATTGGTTTATGCTCCTACTCGAAACAAATCACGCCCCCAAGTTGTTGGGATGGAAGGGGAAGTGCCAAAATATTTCAAAAGAAACCAACTAACCAGGCAGACACATTGTAACAGTCCAACCCACTAGTGATATTATTTACTTGGGCATAGGCTCTGTCATGGGCGGTTTTCCAGCCATGCCCCATGACCCCTTCAACGCGCCCCGTGGCGTCCTAGCAATCCTCCCAATGCCTAGCGTCACGGACGGGCCCGTGGTCTTGGCTGTGCCAAGTGACAAGCACGCATGTGCCTCTGTCGCCCCACCAATATCCCTCACTAGTGCCCAGCCACAATAGCTACCAACAGCGCCGCGTGCGCAGATCGTGATGCTAGAGACAAAGTTGCTGACAACAGACATGTTTCTACCTTGTAGGAAACTAAGTCCTTTTCATTGTAAATATAGAGTAATTTTATTCCATGTAATTTCATTATGTTCCTCTAGATTAATTAGGTCAAGTTGTGTAGCTTTGGTTTATTTTTTTTAAGCATTATTAGGGGGGATCAAGCAATCAAAACTTTAGCAAGCAATTATCTATACTGGTGCCTCTCCCCTCGACACCGCGTTCCCTTTTTTTCAATAGCTTTCACTTATGCAATCAAGCTTTCTTTCAAGTCTCTTTACTGTTCTCTCAATTGTTCTTGACATCGATTTTCCCGTAAGACACTGACAATATCGTCTAGCGTACGGAGGGGACCTCAGTTGGTGGAAAACAGCTGTACTCACATCAGTTGCTTAGCATTACGTCTCCCTTCCAAGGAACATCAGGAAGGCGCCACGTAACAGTTGGTATCAGAGCCTAGGCTCGACACGGACGAGGGAACGCATTGACATTACCACAATTTCTGACCATGGTGAATCATGGGGACCGCATTGCGGACCTTGAGGATATGGTTGACGTATTACGACCCATTGTAAATACAATGCCTAAACTACAAACCAGCCTAGTGCAAAGGTTGGACGACCTGGACCGCAGAATGATCCAGGCCGAAGTTGACATAGAAAACATCAGTTGCGACTCTGAAAGAGACTGGCAAACGGCAGCTACTGAGGCAGCCAAAATTTTTGGTAAATTTGAGGACCTCCGACAGGATCGTGGTGAGGATTTATCCTACAGGGCACAAGAGGCAGACAAGGGTGACTGCCATGCAGCAAACTATAGACAACTTGATAGGCCAGCTCAATGTTGTTAATGCTGCTCTACAAGGTTTGCTTCGAGGAGGTGGAAATCAAATCAGGGGTGCTGTGAACCTCGCCCCCATGGCACAAAAACTAAAAATTCCTGAGCCAAAGCCATACAACAAAGCTCAAAATGCTAAAGAAGTGGATAATTTCATCTTCGACATCGAGCAGTACTTCGATGCCGTGGGAGGCCTAGAAGTAGCAACTGCTGCCATGTATCTTCAGGGTGATGCTAAGCTCTGGTGGCGAGTGAAGTATGAAGCCATAAGGGCCGGTGAAGATGATTTGGAGACATGGGAAGAACTGAAGGCAACAATACGCTTACAGTTCTTCCCCGAGAATGTTGAGTATAATGCAAGGAGGAAACTACGGGAGCTCCGACAGACCAGGTCAGTACGGGACTACGTGCGAGAATTCTCCGCGCTCATGTTGAACATCCGTGACATGGGGGGAAAAGACAAGCTCTTCACATTCCTAGAAGGGTTGAAACCTTAGGCCCTCATGGAGATGCAAATACAATAGGTAAATACCCTACCCAAGGCGATCCAAGCACCGGAATGCCTTGGGGACTACCAAGTGGAAACTCGGAAGGATAGGCCTCCACCACCTGTCCGAGAGGGATACAAAGGAGGCCATCTTAACAATGGTGGCCCTAGCAGAAGTGGGGGAGATCGGAGTGCACCCAAATCCAAGGCTCCTTCCGCAGGCAGCAACACTGTTGCGTCAAACAACAATGATCGGGGGAGAAAGCTCCCCTCAGGATACCGTCATTGCGGTGGGTTACATTGGAATAACGAATGCCCACATGCACAGATGAACGCCCATCAAGCTTATGATGATGGGACGGATGACGAAGAAGACGATGCGGAGCAGACCGAACCAGTCGGTGCCTTCAATGCAATTGTGGGTTCTATTTCTGAGGCCTTAGCGGGAACCAGTGCTGTTATCCGTAAGAAGAAGGACCTCTGCCCAATCCCCAAGAAAGGGAAAAAGAAGATGAATGAAGGGACTCCTCTTAAAAAAAAGAGGATCTTGATGTTCGTTGAACTGAAGGTAAATGGCAAGCCCATTCGGGCGATGATAGATACAGGTTCTACCCACAACTACTTAGTGTCAACTCAGGTAGAGCGACTTGGCATAGTTGTAGGAAAAGGAAGAGGTCACGTCAAGGATATCAACTCACCTCCTCAGCCAGTGGGTGGAATAGCCAAAGGAGTAAAAGTGAAGATGGGTCCTTATGAAGGAAAGTTCAACTTGCGCGTGGTGATCATAGATGACTTTGAGTTGATAGTTGGGCTGGAATTCTTGAGTCAAACCAACACCATGCCCGTACCATATGCGTACATGCTTCTGATGATGGTAGTAAATGGGGCCAAGCCCTGCATTATCCCGTGCATGTCCGTGAAAATGGCCTCTGAGAACATCTCGACCTCGCAGTTGAAGAAGGGAGTCAAAAGACATGAACCTACGTTCCTGGATACCCTATGCATTGAAGAGGTAGAACGCTCTCGGGTCCCATATCTACACTCGTAAAGGAGCTACTACTGGAATTTGAAGACGTCATGACACGGGAAATTCCAAAGCGACTTCCGCCTAGGCACACTGTGGACCATGAGATTGAGTTAGTGCTGGGTGCGAAGCCACATGCCTGGGCACCTTATAGAATGTCACAACCCGAACTCACCGAGCTTCAGAGACAATTGATGGAGATGCTAGACACAGGGATCGTTGTACCCTCAAAGTCCCCATATGGGTCCCCTTTGCTTTTCCATAAGAAACATGATGGTAGTCTACGACTCTGTGTGGATTATCGGGCTTTAAATAAAATCACTGTGAAGAACAAGTATCCTATTCCTCTCATGGCAGACTTGTTCGATAGACTGGGGAGTGCAACGATGTTCACGAATATTTACCTGAAGACAGGGTATTGGCAAGTCCGAGTTGCTGAGGGCGATGAACACAAGACGACCTGTGTGACAATATTTGGGTCGTTCCATTTCCTAGTTATGCCGTTCGGCTGGACTAATGCTCCAGCTACATTTTGCACCCTGATGAACCAAGTCTTCCGAGAGTATATTGATGAATTTGTGGTGGTATATTTGGATGACATTGTGGTTTATAGCCAGACACTGGAAGAACACCTGGAGCATTTGCGGAAGGTCCTAGCCCGATTGCGGGAGCATGAATTATACGCAAAGTTATCCAAGTGCTCCTTTGCTAAAAAATAGATCGACTTCCTCGGACATTTCATTGAGGAAGGGCGGGTCAAGATGGACCCGAAAAAGATCCAAGCCATCACCGATTGGCCTCCACCCAAGGATATCCACGCCTTGAGGGTGTTCCTTGGTCTATGCAATTTCTATCGGCGATTTGTGAAGAATTACTCCCTTATCACAATCTATTGACAGAACTCCTTAAGAAGGTCACGCATTGGGATTGGGGTCCTAGATGAGCGGAGGCCTTCAACGCATTAAAAGAGGTTATGTCTAGTAGCCCCGTCTTGGCCCTTCCTGATTTGGCCAAGCCATTCGAAGTAGAAATAGGTGCTTCCGGCTATGCTCTTGGCGGAGTCTTTCTACAAGACGGGCATCCCGTAGCATATGATAGCCAGAAGCTGAAGGATGTAGAGCGGCACTATACCGCCCATAAGAAAGAACTACTGGTTGTTGTTCATTGCTTACGCCTTTGGAGGCATTATCTACTGGGATCCCCGTTCGTTGTCAAGACAGAAAACACAGTTGTTAGTCATTTCATGACCCAGCCGAAGCTGAATGGCCGACAGGCCCGATGGCATGAACTCCTAGCATAATTTCACTTTAACCTGGAGTACCGAAGTGGGAAGACTAATCATGTTGTTGATGCGCTCAGTCGGAGAGCTGATCTAGCGTCAGTGTGCCTACTCGCTACCCTAAGGGGGAGTGAAGTAACTACCACCATAAAAGACAAGATACAGGATCTACTCATCAGGGATCCTGCTGCATAGTATTTGGTTGATCAAGTAGGACAGGGCAAAACTCGCCAGTTCTACATGGAGGATGGGTTGCTGAAGGTAAAAGGGAACCGACTATATGTTCCTAAAGGAGGAGATCTGAGAAGAACTCTTTTTGGCGGAATGTCACGAAACTCTGTGGGCCGGCCATCCCGGCGAAAAATGCACCATGGCATTACTTCGTCGTGCATATTATTGGCCTCAAATGGCCGACGACGTCGCTCAGTATGTGAGGACTTTTCTAGTATGCTAGAAGGACAAGTCTGACCGCTTGACACAAGCGGGACTCTTGGACCTTGGGAAAGCGTGTCTCTGGATTTCATCACCGGATTGCCCAAGGTCGGAGATCTCACAACTATTTTGGTTGCGGTGGATCGGTTTTCCAAGTATGACACTTTATTGCAGCACCTCAATATATATCAGCAGAAGATACAACTCGACTCTTTTTCTCCCATGTCGTCAAATATTGGGGCCTGCCCAAAGACATCGTTAGTGATCGCGATTCACACTTCACTAGCAACTTCTGGACCTAACTATTTAAGTGCCTCGGGCCAAAATTGAGTCATAGCTCAAGCTTTCATCCACAATCTGATGGCCAGATGGAGCGGTTCAATGGTATGTTGGAGGGATATCTCCGCCACTTTGTTACTGGATCGCAAAAGAATTGGATGAAGCTTCTGGCCTCGATGCTGCTCAAATGTGTTTCAGTTCACAAAAGAGCTTTAGTACAAACAAAATCGCTTTTGAAATTGTTACCGTACAGCAACCGCTACTCCCACACACCGTGAATGCACCAAATATGTCCAAGTCTCCTCGTGCTGCTAGCTTCTCAAAGAATGGAAGCGAAATTTGGAGATAGTGCGGAGCTATCTTGTCAAAGCCCAAAAGTGGATGAATAGGCATGCTGATCAGAATCGTCGCTTTGTTGAATACCAAGTAGGAGACAAAGTGGTGATCAAAATCCCAAAGCGGTACTTGTTTGCAGGGATCCATGACCCTCGCCTATTGCAAAAATATATTGGACCTTTGTCCATTAAAAGACGTATTGGGAAAGTTGCATACCGGGTGATACCCCAGCTTGGTGGAAAATCCATCACGTCTTCCATGTCAGTCTTCTGAAATATTTTCGGGAAGACACGGAGAATCCTTCACGGAGCCAACTCACAATACCCAGTATTCGAGGCCCCAATTCAACCGGGAAAAGGCGTGCAGAAACTATTCCTGATGATCGGGTTATTCATGCCTCAAGGAAGGATCACCAAGAGTTTTTGGTGAAATGGCAAGGGTGTGATGCAGAGGAGAATAATTGGGAAAGGGGAACAAACCTCAAAGACTTTAAGAGCCTAATTGAAGATTATTTTGCAAGTAAGGCGTCGAGGACGTCGCAAACTCAGGTGAGGGAGAATATCATGGGCGGCTTTCCATCCATGCCCCATGACCCCTTGGACGCGCCCCGTGGTGTCCTGGCAAGCCTCCCAATGCCTAGCACCACAGACGGCCCCGTGGCCTTTGTTATGCCAACCGACAAGCACGCATGTGCCTCTGTCGCCCCACTGATATCCCTCGCTAGCGCCGAGCCGCAAGCAACTGCCAACAGCGCGCCACGCGCAGACAATGTCGCGCGCGCAGATCGTGATGCCAGAGACAAAGTAGCTGACAACAGACATGTTTCTACCTTGTAGGAAACTAAGTCCTTTTCATTGTAAATATAGAGTAGTTTTATTCCATGTAATTTCATTTTGTTCCTCTAGCTTAATTAGGTCAAGTCATGTAGCTTTGGTTTATTTTTTTTAAACATTATTAGGGGGGATCAAGCACTCAAAAGTTTCTAGCAAGCAATTCTCTATATTGGTATCTCTCCCCCTCGACACCACGTTGCCTTCTTTTGTAATAGCTTTCATTTATGCGATCAAGCTTTCTTTCAATTCTCTTTAATGTTCTCTCAATTGTTCTTGACATTGATTTTCCCGTACGGCACTGACAATCTCGTCTAACGTACGGAGGGGAGCTCAGTTGGCGGACAACAGTTGTACTGACATCAGTTGCTTAGCCTTATGTCACCCTTCCAAGGAACATTAGGAAGGCGCCGCGTAACAGCTCACACGACTTGAAATCGTGTCACTAGGGTCGAACGCTTATTTATCAACCCATCTTAGGGACTCAGCATCCTCGTTGAGGTTTGCCCCAACATTGTTCAAGGTTGCAGGTGGAGTAGTTCTGATAGCATAAGTAACAGCTTAGTAGTGATATTGTTTTCTTTGGGCCTAGACCTGCAAGGCGTATAAATGGATAATTAAGGTCTAAGACTTGCTTACTTATATATCTAACATCTCTCCCGTATTTTATTATTAATGTGAGATTTGCTTGTGGTATTACATAGACACATCCTCTTGCAACTTAAAAAAGCTTGAAGTTAAACTCACTTTGTTCGTCCTGAAATTTCCACTTGTCTAAGTTACAAATGGCAGGATATACTAAAGGGGTTCTACAAATTGAAATAATGTGGTTCATTGGTTGATATGAGAATAGATAGTTTGATAAAATATCACCTTTTACACCTGCCATCTCTTGAACATGTAACTGGTTACACGTCATGTGAAGCTTTTTGTTATTTGCTATTTCACTTTCTAGTTGCCTAACTCACATGAGTGGGGTTTCTTGGTATAACACCTGTTCATTTCCACTATCAAATCAAATAATGAGAAAAAAGTAACATAATATTACTCCCCTCAGTCCATAATAAATGATTATTTGATCTTTTTTTTATTTAAAATAAGTGATTTTTTTTAAATTTTAAGAATTAATTAATTATTTTTTTCCTATATTGTTCTTGGAGTAAATAATATTGAAATATGTGTTATAAATATTTATGTGAAGAGATACTAAATATTAATATTATCAATTTTATTGCTAATTAGTGAAAAATATGAATTCTTAATCTATGTGAAAATAATCAAAAAATCACTTATTTTGGACCGACGAGAGTATTAGAAACATTGATATTTGATCCATTGGTCGAGGTAATTTATTAGTGTAAAAGTGGAGGAGCCATCTTTTAATCATCTTCAGAGTTACAGCAATTTTACGGATTCTTGCGGCCTAGTTACCCTCCCAACAAGGCTAATATCATAAGCTTAATTTATTATACTTCTATGTGTATGTTTTTCTTTTTAATTTAAGGACTACACGAATATTATTCCATAAATGATGGAAATTATGACTTGCGTGTCTTTCTAAACGGTAATTAACTTGATCTATTTACTTCTTTAAAAGATAAAAAAGAAAATATATTAGGAAAATTTTGAAGTTGAAAAAACTTTCCTCTTGAAATATTAAAAAATAAATCTAAAAGTTTCTAAATTTAATATAATATAATTGACTTTAAGAATGAAACAGATATTTCTTAGAAAAAAGGCAATAATCTTCAATATATAGCAGTAAACTATTTTTATGAAATAAACAAGACGCAACACAAAAGGCAGAAAACATCGCTTTAGGAACAAGAATTTTAATAACATTAATTACATTATTTGGAAGGCGGACAACTCTTCACACCCTCTAGGCCTACCCCTTCCAAAATAATATATGAATTTAACTTTTACACGCTCATAATATAAGAAAATTTTATATTATCAAAGTTACTTAAAAAAACAATTACAATTAATCATTCAAAAAGTGAAGGTAGCAACTAATTTAAATATATAAAACATGCTAACTGTTACACGGTAACAAGTAAAATTACACAGAGATAGTATTAATAAATAATAATGTTAATGCAAAAGATAAATTAAAGGACTTTTATCAGGATAATGCTTCCTCTGCAATTCACAATATGCCACTTGTCATATGTATATGCATAGACATGATTTGGTCTGATCTCTTTTCACTTGCTGTGTATCAGTTAGTGGTGATTATCGCCAAAACTCAAATATCTTTGCACCAACTAAGTAACCTAGACATAATTAAATATTACTAATCTTTTTTACTTGGCTGGGTCGGCTGTCTTTGTTCATGCACTTTTTTGCTTGCATGGCACGAACCGATCATATCGAAACCTTAATGTCAACTTCTTCTGAAATGTACCACTCGCATTATTGCAACTAATTTTCTCTTTTTATTTCCGTGTTTGTTTTGATCATTACTTTTAAAACCTTTCCGTTTTCACTTTTCTACTTTTGGGTGATATGTTCCACATGAAGGTCTATGGATTATCACTTGTTTAATTAAATGTTTGTACTTTGAAAATGTTAACTTTAACGTAAGAGTGATAGGTAATAATAATGTGGTAACTTTTAAAATTCAGAAAGGTAATATATTGGGATTTTCATGTCATTTGTGTTATCAACCCAAACTAGCTTCTCAATAATAATACATATAAGAAGATGAAGTAATATGGTACGTTCTATCAAATCGGGAGTAGATTAAATTGCCCGTACAAAGTTGGGACGAAGAGGAACTTTTTCTTTTAATGGCCTAAATTGGCTTTGTCCGCAACAAGTTAAAAAAATTCGGGATGGCATACGGTTTATAATTGATATAGAAAAAATTATACTAATATCTACCTTCATAATATCACAAATTATATTTTAATATAGGGTGTATTTGGTATAAAGAAAATATTTTGCACCTAAAATATTTGATTAATAAGCAGAAATATTATCCGAAAAGTATTTATATATAATTATGTTGAATACTACGGGGAATAAGATAGCTGGAGGTGGGGGAGGGTGGGCTCCGATGAGAAGGTATGGAGGTTGGGTGTCAAGTTTCGAGTTAGGGTTTTCGTTCTGGTGGAGGGGGTTACGGGGGAGGGTGGAAAAGTCCGTCGCTAATCTCATTTAACGACGAATTAGAGCGGATTATCAAGAAATTCTGCTAGCTACGAGTGTTTTAGCAACAAATTAGTGACGACGTTCATAGCTAATTTCTCTTTTTTTTTTTTTCTTGTAGTGAGAGTTGGTGGGC
>ML367274.1:0-63740 GCA_005239505.1 Nicotiana paniculata | reverse complement strand
CTTTGTGGGTAACGCTAATAGGGGACAAGAAAATCAATATGGAAACACCTATAACCCCAACTGCAGAAACCACCCAAACTTCTCTTGGGGTGGAAATCAGAGCACTTAGCATAATTACAGGCATCTAGCACCTCAACAGCAGTACAAACCACCTCAGGCTGAACCATCAACAAGCCTTGAGGATATTATGAAGAGAATGATGAATGACCAACTTGCTTTAAATCAGAAAATAATGGCTGATCACCAAGCCCAGACTATAGCCATGAGAAACTTAGAACGTCAAGTGGAGCAACTCGCCAGTTCTCAAAATACCCGACCAACGGGGGCTCTTCCAAGTGACATTGAAGCTAATCCTAAAGCACCTGTTAATGATATATCATTGAGGAATGGGAAGCAATTGGAGACAGTCCAGCCCAGTCAGAGAAATCAGGTAAAAATTTTGTAGAGAGACCAACCACAATTGAATCAACTTCAGGCAACCCGAAAGAATCAGATAAGCCAGCAAAAGAGGTGAGTGTTTAGCAACCCCCACCATTTGTTGCAAGGCCACCCCCTCCATTCCCTCAAAGGTTGCAAAAGGTGAAAGATAATGCAGCATACAAAAAGTTTCTTGATCTCTTGAAGCAGGTACAAATCAATATTCCATTGGTAGACATTCTGCAGGAGGTACCCAAATATGCTAAGTATATCAAGGACATTGTGGCCAATAAACAAAGGTTGACTGAGTTCGAAACAGTGGCACTCGCTGAGGAAGTTATCTCAAGAATTCAAAGCAAGCTACCTCAGAAATTAAAAGATCCGGGTAGCTTTTCTATCCAAATCTCAATTGGTAAGCATGAAGTCGGGCGAGCTCTGTGCGATCTTGGGGCAAGTATTAATTTCATGCCACTATATGTGTTCAAGCAGTTGGGATTGGGTGAAACACGCCCAAGAACAGTGATTTTACAATTGGCTGACCGCTCCCTAGCCCATCCTGAGGGAGTAATTGAAGATGTGCTGGTTCAGGTGGGATCATTCATATTCCCAGCTGATTTCATTATCTTGGACTATGAGCCTGATTTGGAAGTCCCATTTATTTTGGGGCGTCCATTCCTAGCTACAGGCCGAGCTATTATCGATGTGTGTGAAGGGAAGATGACAATGCGCGTTGGTGATCGAGTGGAGGTGTTTAATGTTTATAAGGCACTCAAGTTACCTGTCCACTATGAAGAACTATCCATGATTTCTGTAGTGGAAAGCAAATCGGAGTCCATGGTTCCCTACATGAATCCTATTGACCCTCTTGAGCGAGTGTTGGTTGGGGATGCAGAAGACTGTGAGGATGAAACAAGGGAAGATATTGAGAAAATTCTTGAGGTGTCCTGCAGTTACCTCCACAGGCTAGGAAAATTTGAAGATTTGAATGAGCCTGTTACTCTAACCCTTCCTAAGCCATCTATTGAAGAGGCTCCAAAGCTAGAACTCAAACCTCTTCCAGCAAATTTACGCTGTTCCTATTTGGGGAACTCTGAAACATTGCACGTGATCATCTCATCCATCCTGACTGATACACAAGAACATAAATTGCTTAGGGTACTTCGTGAGCACAAAAAGGCGATTGGGTGGACCATCGCAGATATTAAAGGTATCAGTCATCGTTTTGCATGCATAAAATATTTTTGGAAGATGGAATTCGCCCGAGTGTTGAGCACCAAAGGAGGCTAAATCCCATTATGAAAGAAGTAGTGAAGAAAGAAGTCATAAAATTGCTGGATGCAGGCATCATCTTTCCTATTTCTGACAGCAATTGGGTGAGCCCGGTTCAATGTGTACCCAAAAAGGGAGGGATGACCGTGATTGAGAATGAGAAAAATGAGCTAATTCCTACCCGCACTATCACGGGTTGGAGAGTTTGCATAGATTATAGAATGCTCAACAAAGAAACTTGCAAGGATCATATTCCACTCCCATTCATTGATCAAATGCTGGGGCATGAATATTATTGTTTTCTGGATTGGTATACAGGTTACAATCAAATTGTCATATGCCCATAGGATCAGCAGAAGACCACATTTACTTTCCCTTATGGCACCTTCGACTTCAAGCGAATGCCATTTGGTCTTTTCAATGCACCAGCCACCTTCCAGAGATGTATGATAACGATTTTCACCGACATGGTGGAAAAATTCGTAGAAGTGTTTATGGATGACTTCTCAGTCTTTGGGGAATCTTATGATGACTATTTGAAAAACCTGAGCATGGTGTTGGCGCGTTGTGAAGAAACGAATCTGGTGTTAAATTGGGAGAAGTGTTACTTCATGGTGCAGGAAGGCATTGTCTTGGATCATAGAAAATCTAAAAGTGGCATCGAAGTTGATAAGGCAAAAGTGGAGGCAGTTGAGAAACTACCTCTACCAAATTCAGTGAAGGGTGGCCGAAGATTCTTGGGACACGCAGGATTTTATAGGCGTTTTATTAAAGATTTCTCTAAAATTGCTACTCCATTGTACAGGTTGCTGGAAAAAGATATCAAGTTCAATTTTGATGCACCTTGCCTGCAGGCATTTGAGGAGCTCAAGAAGAAATTGGTAACTGCCCCCATAATTGTTGCACCTGGTTGGTCACTACCATTTGAACTTATATGTGATGCAAATGACTTTTTGATTGGGGCACTGCTAGGCAAAAGGAAAGACAAGGTGTTTTACTCCATCTACTATGCGAGTAAGACCCTCGATGATGCACAACAGAATTACACCACCACGGAAAAAGAGATGTTAGCTATGGTGTGGGCCTTTGAAAAATTCCGGGCATACTTGGTGGGCACAAAAGTTATTGTCCACACAGATCACGCAGCAATCAGGTATTTATTTACAAAGAAAGAGTCTAAATCTAGATTGATGCCCTGGGTTTTATTGTTGCAGGAATATGATGTGGAGATAAGAGACCGAAAGGGCACTGATAACCAAGTAGCTGACCACCTGCCAAGGCTGAAAAATCATGATCATGTTGAGGAAGGTAGAGAAATTAAAGAGGTCTTTCCTGATGAGCAACTTTTTGCTATAACCCAAGACCCTCCTCCGTGGTATGCCGATTATGTGAATTATTTGGTGAGTGGGGTACTTCCCCCGGAACTAAAATCTGAAGCAAGGAAAAGGTTCTTACGCGATGTGAAGTCCTACTACTGGGATGAACCCTACATGTACAAAGAATGTGGTGATCAGTTAATGAGGAAATGTATTCCTGATATAGAAGTGGAAATGGTGCTATTTGATTTTCATGCATCACCATATGGGGGCCATCATGGTGGCGATCGAACAACAGCGAAAGTGCTACAATCTGGTTTCTTTTGGCCAGCACTATTCAAAGATGCCCACGCATTTGTTATAAAGTGTGACCAGTGCCAGAGAACAGGAATGATAACAAGGAAGCACGAGATTCCTTTAAATAATATCTTGGAGGTAGAGATTTTTTATGTATGGGGGATAGACTTTATGGGTCCATTCCCATCATCCAAAGGAAAATAAATACATTTTGCTGGCAGTTGACTACGTGTCGAAATGGGTGGAGGCAATTGCATTGCCGATGAATGATGCCATGGTTGTCGCTGCGTTTGTGAAGAAGAATATATTCTCCAGATTTGGTACTCCAAGAGCCTTGATAAGTGATGAAGGAACCCATTTTTGCAATCGGTTGTTGAATAACTTTTACCTAAATACGGGGTACGTCATCGAGTTGCAACAGCATATCACCCTCAAACAAGTGGACAAGCAGAGGTATCTAATAGAGAAATCAAGAAAATACTAGAGAAAACGGTGAGTGTGAACAGGAAAGATTGGGCTGCTAAGTTAAATGACGCTTTATGGGCATACAGAACAGCATACAAAACACCAATTGGGGCATCACCGTACAAGCTGGTCTATGGAAAGGCATGTCACCTGCCCGTAAAGCTTGAACACAAGGCGTATTGGGCCATCAAGAAGTTAAACATGAACCTTGAAGCCGCGGGTGAGAAAAGATTGCTACAGTTGGATGAATTGGATGAGTTCAGGTTGCACTCATACGAATTCCGAGACGTGGGCCCGGGGCTCAGGTTTGGCCAATTTCGAAAATTGCGCCTAAAATTGATAGTTTTCGTTTGAATCTTGTTCATTTAGCGTATATTGATGATGTTAATCCTGTTTTGGTTAGATTCGGAGAAATCGGGAGACGATTTGAGGGGCAAGAGCATCACAGATTAGTATTTTTGCCCGGTGGAGGTATGTAATGGCTATAAATCTTGTTTCGAGGGTATGAAACCCCATACTTTGTATTTCTCACTATTTTTAGAATGGCGCACATGTCGGATGACGAGTATGTGGCGTGCACTACTTTTTGGGTTGGACTTGGTCCTCTCCGCGGAAACTATTGAGTTGCGTATTTTTACTCTAAATCATATGTTAAATTGGGTTCTAAAAACTATTTCTATCTTTGGGCTATAAGCCATGTTTGGGGCCTCGTGCCGACTTGTTTAGACCCCTTGGGGGCTTTTACTGCCATTTCCCTCACTGTGTTGATTTACGATTTACACTTAGTCCTGTTATGTTTAACTGATTTTGAAACTCAGCCTTATTTAATCTATTTTGAGATATAAAAATGATGTTTTGGGACGGGTACCCCGTTTTACTAATACGCCCTAGGGGCTTTTGAGAGTTTCTGACTGACTGAAGACGGGGGCCTAATTGTGAGGATATGATATGCCACGAGGTGGCTTGATATTAGCGCTTGGGCTGAAGGAGCCCCTCCGGAGTCTGTACACACCCCCAGTGAGCGCAGGTACCTACTGAGTGCGAGTGCCGAGTGAAGAGTGACGAGTGACGAGTGATTGGGAGGCATGAGTGACTGTGAGGTTGCCCGAGGGGCTGATTATGAGTGACTGTGAGGCATGCCCGAGGGGCAGTTTCTGATACATGTTTTTGCCCGAGGGGCTACTTATGATTTTACCACTTTCACTCTGAACTTATGAAATATGTTTTGCCCGAGGGGCTTTTTATGACTTTTATCATTTTTACACTAAACTTCTTGAAAGTTATATTGAGACTATTGGCAAGTATATTTCCAAATGATTTTACTGAAATCGACTTTTAAGCGTGATGATTTAACGCATACATTGTTGGAAAGAAAGTCTGTGCTTATTGTGAAATGATGATTTGATTTATGTGTTTCTTACTGCTCTGACCTAATTTATTTTCATTACTACTGAGTTGGTGTACTTACATTACTCCCTGCACCTCGCGTGCAGATCCAGGTGTTAGGGCAAAGTGAGCTGTGTATTTGTTCCAGAGACTTCTTGGAGATTTTGCGAGGTAGGTGCACGCGTCCGCAACTGTGCTCTCTCCTGCTTACTTTATAGAGTTTATTTTTTTTAGTTGTATATTTTCTGTAGATGCTCATGACCAGTGACTACGGGATCTCGGGGGTTGTATTTAATATTCGGTGTATCTTTAACTGTTTTAAAAATGTTTAAAAGAAACCGTTATGGGTTATCAGTTTAGTAATGATGTAAATGGAAGATTATTACGGTATGAGTGTTGTTTTGGCTGAACTAATTCCACGATACGTGACATCATGACTGGTTTAGATTTGGGGTCGTGACATATAGAGTCTTATTTACTTCATGAATCACCCTATTGCAAGAAACTGCTCCTCTATGTTTCATTGTATTTGTCCTCTTCCAAATATCCCATGTCACCACTCCTGGTAATGGCTGAATCAATGACTTAAGCTTGGGACAACACCGAGTATTCCAGCATGCTTTTATCACCTGATGTACCTGCACCACATTGACAATTACACTTGGTGTCTGAAGGAAACTTTTGTATACCTTGGTTGCTGTATCACTTGTAAGGAATAAGTGCTGGAAGGAATCTTCTTGTGGGGGTAAGTAACACCATCATTTTGAGACTTCCATATATCCACTTCTTCTCCATATGTCATCTGTAAGAATCTTGCCCTTCCACAATCTCCATAGGAAAAAAGAGATTTTGAAAGGTAGACCTTTGATCCACAACATCTTGTATTCTGCATTTGTTGGAGCCATATGCCTTAGAATCTGCCATGCACTACTTATTGTAAAACTGCCTGATGTTGTTGGCATCCACCCGGGAGTGTCCCAGTACTCATCACTACCATCAAAATGTACCTCATGTCTTATATGATCTTCAATATCACCTGGGAAAGATTGTTCCGGCAACTGATCATTCCAACTGTCTTGTATCCTCAACTCAACCACTTCCTCAAGTCCTTCATCAATGGGATATTCTGCGGGCACTACATGATACAATGCACCTAAGCCAGTCCAATTTTCATTTCATACATCGGTAGAACCTCTATTCATTTCCCATAATATCTCATGTTCCACCTCTTCTATTGCCTCCAACATCTTTCTCCACACATGTGAGTCTTCTCTAAATTGGATAACTGTAGGCAGTTCTGTCTTACAATACTTGTTCCACATAAAGTTTAACCATCGGGACTTTGATGTTATGAACTTCCACCATAGCATAGAAAATAGAACCTTTGACACATCAAATAATGATCTAAAGCCTAGACCACCCTTCTTCTTTAGTAAGCATAAGTTAATCCATTTTTTCAAATGTCTACTCCTTCCTTCCTCTTTGTTACTCCAGAAAAACCTAGAAAAGGTTATGTGCAAATGTTCCAGCACATTATCAGGAGGATCCAACACTGATAGTATATGTGTACGCATGTTTTGAAGCACAATAGTAATGAGTGTTGACTTGCCCCATAAGATAGTAACTTTCTTTTACAGTAGTGTAGTTTTGCTTTCACCTTCTTAATGACATCATTATAATAATCTTTCCTCCTTCTTGTGCAAAAAATAGGGCAACTTAGGTAGGTGAGTGGAAATTCCCCCTTTTGAAATCCAGTGAGTGCACCTAGTGATGAAAATAGTGATCCTGCTACATTAGCATGCATATAGTATGAACTTTTGTTCTTATTAATCAGCTGCCCAGAAGTCTGCTCATACAGTGTTAGCACCTCCGTCACTTTATTTAATGAATAAGGATTAGCAGATACAAAGATGATTATATCATCAGCATAAGATAAATGGTTCAAAGGATCTGTCCACTTTGGCACACCATATCCTATAAACCCCTTGTCTTCAAAGAGCTTGTTCAAAGATCTTGATAACACTTCGGCTGATAAAATAAACAGTGTTGGGGATAGGGGATCACCTTGTTTAACTCCTCTTGTAGATCCAAATAACCCTGAATCTTGGCCATCTACTAGTACTGAATAGCAGTTATTAGAAAGCAGATTCCAAATCATGTTTACTAAAATCTCAACAAATCCCATCTTTCTCAAAACATGTAGTAGATACCTCCAGGCAAGCCTATCATAAGCCTTTTCCATGTCTATCTTTATAACCACATTAGCAGGTTTCCTCGTTAACCTTATGTCGGTGACAATCTCTTGTGTGAGTAATATATTCTCAAAGATACTTCTTCCATTCACAAATCTGGATTGATTGGAAGATATCAGTGATGGTAATATCTCTTCCAACCTATCATGCATCACCCTAGATATTACCTTGTTTATAAAGTTTCTAAGACTTATAAGCCTCAAATTTGAGAATTTTGAACCACATGCTTCTTAGGCAGCAACACAATATTAGTGTAAGTAATTAATTTTGGTAAAGAGGATCCACTGTAAAACAGCTGAAACATATTGAAAATGTCCTCCCTTATTATATCCCAACACTCTTGATAGAAAACTCCTATGAAACCATCTAGTCCACTTGCACTATCACCACCCATTGAGAAGACAACTCCCTTCACCTCTTCTATACTTGGCATTCTACACAGTTCCATGTTTTTCTTAATTGTCACCATGGCAGGTACATTGTTTAGCAGATCAAAAGAATTAGTATCTACTTCGTGAGTAAACTATTTTTGAAAGAATTCAACAGCTTCATTGGCCATATGCTCCTGTGTTTCAATCCATGCTCCATCACTATTTTGAATCCTTTTAAGTTTCAAGTTCTGCCTCTTACCATTCACATGATTATGAAAAAATCTTGTGTTCCTGTCTCCTTCTGAAATCCAATTCATTCCAGCTTTTTGTTTCAAATATTGTTCTTCAATGCTAAGATACTTTTTCAATTCAGCTTGAGCCCTTTGAAGTACAATTCTGCTATCAATAGTTGGCTCCTCCTAAAACAACTTCTCCTTAATTCTCGCAATGTCCTTCCTAATAGCAAGCTACTTGAATACATCCCTATATGCCAACTTACTCCATTTAGATAATGCTATCTTCACCCTCTTCAAATTTTGCTTGAACATCAAGAAGGGATCCCCAATAAAATAAGCCACCCAATTCTGTCTAACAACCTCCTTAGAGGAGTCATGCTTTGCCCAAAAGTCGAGAAATCTAAAAGGCTTCACAAATTGCTTTGCATCATCTCCAACACTCATCAACTAAGGTGCATGATCTGAGCCTATTCTTATAAAGTGTTCTACCTCAACATCAGGAAAGAGATTTTGGAAAGTTAGGTTGACAAAGATCATGTCCAACTTCTTAAAAATACATTATGCATTAGATCTCCCATTCCACCATGTAAAAAGACTTCCTTTGTAACCAAGATAAAAAAAATCCACATGAGTTTACACAAAATACAAAATCCTCATATTCTGGAGGATATACTAGAAGTCCACCTATCTTTTATTCTCCACTCAACACCACATTGAAGTCTCCCCCAACCAACCAAGGAAACTCCATGTCTCTAGCAAGATAGTACAAGTTTTCCCACAATTCCAACCTGTCAAGTGATGAATATTTAGCATAAACAAAAGTCATCAAAATGTTCTTACCATTGTCTTGATGATAGACCTTGATAGTCACATGCTACTCCATATCAATCAATAACTTCCACCCCACAACACTATCAAAGAACAACCATATCTTCCTATTAATTCTTGAATAAGCATCATTTATTTCTAACCTTCTCCTATATCTCTGAATATGTCCATATTTTTTAAATGGTTCCATGCGGGACACAATAAAAAACCATACTCCCCATGCATATTAATCACCCCCTGAAAGCCTTGATCTGTGTTCTCACATACCTTATATTCCAAATGAAAGTATTAATCATCAATTAGTTGTTGAAGTTTCCCTCTTGGGCAAAATTTTTTTAGGTTAAAGTGGTTGCTTATTATATGTTTTCTTCTTCCCCTCCCTACCACTCTTCTCATTAAACCTAGGTGATAAGTTAGCCTCCTTAGCCACATCTTTGAAATTACCTGTTGTTGATTCATCACCACCTTCATCTTCAAACTGCCTTTGCTCCACAATGGCATTCTAATTATCAATTGGTATCACATTGTGTGTTATTATAACATGAAGTATCCGATTCGGTGACTACAAAGGTACATTAATTTGAATCGGCATTGGCTCCCCAGTTCCTGAAGCACATACCATTGACAATGCTTCAATAGTTCTGGTGTTCTTCACAACTATATCATATTCAATTCCATGTGTATCATTCATTGTTGTCTTCCTTAGTGACTCAAAATTCTTCTCCATAGCCCCCATATTCTCCTGCATTACATTAAATTAAAGCTCATAGACAGAACTCAAATTAGGGTTTACTTTAGCAAGCAGTGCAGGAGTTACTGTTCATTGGGATCAACTAGCTTCCCATCATCTGTTTTTTGATCTAACCTCAATGTATCATCTATGACCTTTGTAGGAATAATCTCAAACTGATCATCACCTGAAAACACCACCGGATCATCCTCAACATCGGCCAAAACTTTAACAATTTTCCTAGGGCTTACTATTTCATTAGCATGTTCCTTGGATAGATCATCTTCACCTGATTTCCACTTGAAACACACTCCTTGGAAGCTCCTAAAACTCTTCCAGTTGGTAGATTACTCTGTTGATCATTTGGTTGATGAGAATCATTAACCCTAGTTTCCAGTAAATTAGGTTTTACTATAGAACTAAGGTTCTTTATATCTACTGTTGTCTCTTGCTTATTGTGCATGTTATCCTCCATTCCTGAGCTTGTTTTTTAACTTGTTTGATCTTCCATTAACTCCACCTCATCACTCTATAAAGGTCTCATTCCTGTAGGATTCCCATTCTTCTCATTTTCGAGAACTTTTTCCACTGCTTCTTGTTTCACACGCCTTTGTTCTTCAATTTTTTGAGTCCCTCCTCCAGTAGGATTAGGAATTACTTTTTTCCCAGCTAACCTAATCCCATTGGATCTATGATTAGGGCTGGAATTTACAGCATTGTCAACCTTCTACTTCTCTTGTACCTTCTTTGATCACTTTAGAAAATGAGTCTTCTCTTTTTCTTTGGACTAATCCTCCCCTTTGGCATCAGTAATCCTCAAAGTTGGTTGATCAATTTCCTCAACTTCTAATGCATCAAACTTGTTCTTGATTGGTACTGCATCTTCCCTGGCCTTTCCTTTCAATTTTCCATCTTCCTTCTCATTGTCCTCCTCAATTATATAACCACTTTTGTCTCTTTGATACCTATTCTTTCTTCGTCACATTCAATCTTGTCTTGCTGGATTAGAAATAGGTTTCCCAAGTACCTTCCCACTGGCCAATACCTTAGTAGTATTAGCTGCAGTGCCTACAATTTCCTTTGCCTTGTCCACATTCTCAACTTCTTCATCAAATCTCATGTGTAATTCTAGATTAATCACCCAACACTCCTGCTTATTATGACCATGCTTCTTGCATGTTCTACAATATTTAGGCATGTAATCGTATTTGATTTTGATCAACTTAAACTCCTCAGGACCAGAATTATCTGCTTCTTCTACAATCTTAATTTTTTGTGGAAATTTGGATAGCAAATTGACCTCAACTATTAATTTAGCACAGCTTGGTCTAGTACCATTTTGAGTGGAAAGATCAACATGTAAAGGACTACCTACTGCACTTTCCAATGAAAAAACAAACTCCTTACCAAAGAAGTTAGGAGGTAGCGCCAGAAAACTGATCCAAGTTATAGCAATCGGAGTCTCTTCATCTGGTTTCCACCATGGATTCCACTTCGTACATCTCGTCTACCATATATCTCCTTGGGATTTCAAATAAACTGCTAGCTTTGATAAGCGATGAATATAATACTTCTTCAATGATAATCGTATCAGCACATGATTGTCCTTAATTATTCCTCCTTCAATGATAATAGTATTAGCACATGAGTGTCCTTAATTAAGCCAATAGAACATGCTCCCTTCAGTACACACTGTATAGGAATTGCTTTATGTAATTTTGCGATCACAAGCTTCCCATAAGAAAATTTTCCAAGAACAGCTAATTGTAATCCCTGTTCCACGATATGGTTTAACTTCTTGTTTCTTCCACTTGATTATAGGCTCCCCATGTAAAAACTCGACAGGTTTGATAGGTATTTGAGATAGGGTTTGCATGGGCGAATTCAAGGTTTTTGGCTGGAATGGATTAGAGTAATTTTGTAATGGATTGGGTATTGTAATGGATTGGGAGGGCTAGGAGGATGGTAAAGACGACTGACCATCCTCAGGAGGAGATTGGCTAGTGGTCGGGGAAGGTTTTTGCGTCCTTTTCGTATGCGGCTTCGGGTGTATTTTTCCCCGATGGCATTTTAGATTCCACACATTGATTCTTCCGGAACCAACCCTTTAACAAGAGGGTTTTTATATGAGAGGGTCTTCTTATGTTTACGGTGCTCTTGAAGAGGACGTCTCATGTTCATTATGACACTAACATTTAAAGTACTTGTTTAACTTTCAAATGACAAAGTTAGCTCATTGTTCAGACAAGAAATAATATAAACGCAAAAGGATATTATTTTATTCCTTCTATTTTCGGAGATTACATAAGCATTTTGCTATGCAGAAAAGAAATTTCCATGACTTGTGGCTATCTTGTACAACTTGTTTCTACGGGGCTGGCTGCGCAGTCCCCGGTCTCGACAATGCATTTTGTTGCTAGATTTTAGTTCCCCGGTTGATGTGGAAGTCATTGTTGGAATATTACATAAGCATTGCCCCCAGTGTTTGAATGCGAAGAATGCGAATTGAAACACTAGAAGTATGGTATCTTTGAAGGATCTACCAATGAATTGCTAGGTAATCCTTCACTCGGCAACATATCTTGTTTCCCCTTAGGAATCCATGCTATTGAGCGAAAAAATACCTAAAATTCCTCTAGTGATTTGTGCTCATGAATGGTCGGGTAACCCTTGTTCGGTAGCAAACTTAACTTCCCTATGAGAATTTGCTATCGAACCAAAGATTATCTAATCGTCCCCGACTAGAAGTTTTCCTGTTTTCCTTTCTATCAAAGGTCTTATTGTTGCTGTCTTCGTAGTATGCTTTCTTTCGCTGCCTCGTTAAAACCTCAACAGAAAAACCCAATTCGGACAAAAGCTTAAGAAATGGAAAAAGAGTGCAGCACATACTTTACATTTGAGTGTTGTTCATCAGACGTAATATCTTTTGATGTGAGCCAAGTTCCAGTTGCTAGGAAACTTGTCTCCATTCTGGTTCTCCAACTCATATGAACCTTTCCTAGTGACAGTTAAAATACGGTATGGACCTTCCCACGTTGGACCTAGCTTTCTTTCGTTGAGCTCCTGAGTGTTTTGAATTACTTTCCTTAGAACCAAGCTCTCCTACTTTGAAAAAACGGAAGTTGGCTCTTCGATTGTAATATCGCTCCATTCTCTACTTTTGAGTTGCCATTCTTACATGAGCCAAGTCCTAGCGTTCGTTGAGCAGTTTCAACTTGATTACCATTGCTTCGTTGTTCGATTCTTCATTTATCTGAGAATATCTCAAAGTGGGTTCTCCCACTTCAATCGGGATTAGGGCTTGAGCATCGTACACGAGAAGAAAAGGAGTTTCTCCTGTACTTGATTTGGCCGTTGTTAGAAGGTCGGGCAAATCCTCGGGCCATTTGCGTTTTGCTGCTTCAAACCTTTTCTTAAGGCTTTGAATTATCACTTTGTTTGTTGACTCCGTGTTACCGTTTGCGGTTGGATGATAAGGCGAAGATGTTATCTTCTTTATTTTCAAGTCTTCGAGGAACTTTGTAACTTTGCACTGATGAATTGTGGTCCATTATCTTAAGTTATCTTTTTTGGTATTTCAAACCTGCAAATTATATTATATTACAGGAAGTCAAGCACTTCGTGTTCTCCGATCTTTTGATAAGAACCTGCTTCCATCCATTTAGAAAAATAATCAGTAGAAATGAAAAGAAATCTTACCTTTACAGGAGCCGGTTGAAGTGGTGTCCGTCCCCCATTTTATGAACGACCATGGGGACAAAATAGAATGTAAGGGTTCTGTCAGTTGATGTATTGTTGATGCGTAGCGTCAGCACTTATCGCATTTTTGTATGAAATCTTTGGCATCTTGCCCCATGCGAGGCCAGTAATACCTTGCGCATACCAACTTCAGCACCAAATAATCTCCGCTTGAGTGATTGCCGCATATCCCATCGTGGATTTCTCTTATAACATTGTTAGCTTCTGACGCTCCTAAACACCGGGCTAGCGGACCTTAGAATAATTTTCTATACAATTGGCCTTTCCTGAAGCTATAACGTGCAACTTTGGTGCGTAACGCCCGTGATGCTTTGGGGTCATCGGGAAGCTTTCTGTTCTCTAGGTAGTTGATTATTTCATTTCTCCATTCCCATACCAGACTAGCCAAATTTACCTCATAATAACCATCTGTATCCAGGACTGAGCTCATCAATTTTACTGTTGTTTCGGACTTCGATCCTTTTATCTCCGTCGATGATCCTAAGTTTGCTAATGCATCTTCTTCTGTGTTATCCTCCCTCGGGATATGAGTAATTGACCGCTACAGGAATCGTGCCAAAAGAGCCTTGACCTTTACTACGTATTGTTGCATACATTCTTCTTTGGTATGAAAGATCCCGTAGACCTGATTTACCACCAGCTGTGAATCACATTTGATTTCGATAACCTCATAATCGAGTCCCCGAGCCAACTCGATCTCTACAATTAGAGCTTCATACTCTACTTTATTGTTAATTAAAGGGATCGTTCTGATGGCTTGCCTTAAGGTTTCCCCTGATGGCGTGATTAAGATTGGTCCGAGCCCGGACCCTTTAACATTCGAATCTCTATCCGTAAATAAGGTCCAAACCCCCGATGTCGACTCCGACACCATTACTGCCTCATTGGTTGCCAAAGGTAGCAGTGACGTACTAAAATTGGCCACGAAGTCATCCTAGACTTGTAACTTAATCGCAGTCCTTGGTTTATATTCTTTGTCGAATTTACTCATTTCGACGGCCCACTTGGCTAATCTTCCCGAGAGCTCGGGCTTATAAAGGATATTCGGCAAAGGGAAAGTAGTTACCACAACTATTGGGTGGCATTGAAAATAGGGCCTCAACTTCCGAGCGGTGACCACGAGAGCTAAAGCCAAATTTTCTAAATGTAGGTAGCGAGTTTCTTCTCCCGTTAAAATTTTACTAATATAATAAAAAATAAATTGTGTTGCTTCGTCCTCCCGAACTAAAACTACACTTAACGCAACTTCTGAAACAGCGAGGCAGACTAGAAATGTTTCCCCTTCTTTTGGTTTTGAGAGCAATGGAGGTCTTGATAAGTTCTTCTTCAGGTCCCTCAAAGACCGCTGGCACTCCGGTGTCCATTCGAAATTATTCTTCTTTTTGGGCAGTGCAAAGAATCGATGACATTTTTTTGACAAGCGGGAAAATAACCTGCTCAAAGTTGCTAACCTTCCTGTGAGTCTTTGGATTTCCTTTATGTTTGACAATTGATCGGAGATATCGTCTATGGCCTTGATTTTGTCGGAGTTTACCTCAACTCCCCTTTGTGAGACAAGAAATCCCAGGAACTTACCAGAACTGACCCCGAAAGCGCATTTCTCGGGGTTAAGTTTCATGTCATTGTTCCTCAGGATGTTGAATGTTTCTTGTAAATGCTTAAGGTGGTCAGCTGCATTCGAAGACTTAACGAGCATATCTTTTGTTATACCCCACTTTAACACGAGTCAAATTAGAGTATAACATATTGATAATTCCAAGGTTTAATTAATCTGAATAGAGTCGCCACCTAATTATTTTAAAGGTGAATTAAGACACCTATTTACTAAATAATGGTTAAAGTTAACTCTGTTTATATGGTCTGCTTAACCTTTAAGACTATTGGCAAGGATTCTAATTAATCCTATAGGGAAGGTTGTAAAAGCATCCTATATGATTCGTTCATTATAGTTAACCGACCAAATTTAGGTTAATTGATTTTAAAAATTAAGTAGCAATATGTGTGTGTATTTTAAAAAAAGTTTGTCGATTAAAAAATATACCCGTGTAATAACATTAGGACCCTATATGATCCGTTAATTACAGTTAACTGACCAAACTTAGGTTAATTGATTTTAAAAATTAAGTAGCAATATGTGTGTATTTTTTAAAAAACGTTTGTCGATTAAAAAATATACCCGTGGAATAACATTAGGAAGAAAGCAATGATTCCCGTTGGTACATTTATAATTGAGAAAGAAAATTACTTTCTTGCATTTTCAAATTCAAAAAAATAAACAGTTTGGACTTTACCTCTTACAATATAAGAAAAGCTTTTCCATATGAAACTACAAAAAAGGGTTAATATATTTATAGTAATAAGTGTTTAAATTTTTGAAAGAAATAAATTGATCGTAAAAGAATATCAAATCTGAAATTTCTCAAGTAATTAAACCACTACCAATTAGTTCCTAGAAAGACTTATATGGTTTACATCTTTTTTTTTTTTTGAACATAAATGATAGATTTATATATAGAACTTAAACATATTACACTACCATAGTAGCAACAGTGTCTAGGACACTGCCATTGCTCATACTAGCTAGATAATTACAAACATTGATAGGTAGTTTTTTAACAAAATAACAAAAACTCTACTTGTCCTTTTGGAAGTAATATTCAAGCAAAAAGGGTGGACTTGCATGTAAGAAACATTTGATAGGCTTGAGATTCCCGGCATCTTCTTTGGCCAGCTTATGTGCTATTGTGTTGGCTTCTCTGAAATTATGCCTCATAATTGGGTGCTTCAGCTGGTGCATCTGCATTCAATGATAATGTTAGTAAAATTATTTTCATTACCAGAGATAAGGTTTATGATGTCAGTGCAATCAGTATCGATTTCTAGCTTGTCCAACTTCCACTCTATGGCAATCTTTAATCCTTCAAGTAGAGCCATTAGTTTTGCATGGGTGGATGATACTGCATGAATTGTCTTGTGATATCCCACGATCCATTCTCTTTTGAAATTTAGAAGGGCTCCTCCTATCCCTGTTGTATTGTTATATCTTGAAAAAGCACCATCACAGTTAAGCTTGAACCAATTTCTAGGAGGTTTATGCCATTTGATATCGATTATGACAGTTTTGTTAATGGTGGCATATCTTTTCGTGAAAAAGACAAATTCCCAAGCTTCGTGGAATAGTTTTTTAATATCAATATTGTTTTGAAGGTTGTTGCAGTTGTTGTGATTTCTGTTAGTCCAAAGATTCCAAATAGCATTGGGGAATAGGGTTTCCCAGTTAATGCTATTTGTATTTTGTTTCACAAAAATGTCCTTCAATTTTTCAAGCCATGTATTTTTATCTAGCAAACCATGGTGTTTTATACCAAGATTAAACATGAATTGGCAATCTATAGGACATGTAATGAAAATGTGGTAAATATTTTCAATTTCCCGTCTACAGCATGTGTATGTTTTGTCTATGTTCATGCCTAAATGAGCTAAGTATAATCTACATGGTAGACGATTATGCATGCATTTTCAAAGGAGGAATTTGAATTTATTAGTGCAATTGAGGTGCCAAATCCAATTGAAGTTTTTAGGAGTAGAGTTATGATTATCCAACAGTGTGTAGCAAGATTTAGTCGAGAAAATGCCATTGGAATTGAGTTTCCAACTCATACTGTCCACTTTGGATCCATTACAAGGTATGGGTATGGCCTCGATATTTTTGATAATTTCTATAGGCAGAGTGAAAGAGATTGTATTTAGGTCCCATTTGTTATTGTTAATAATATTGGAAACGACAAGGTTGTTATCCTTTCTCGATAGGGGGCCTGTTATAGAGGATCTAAGAGTGTTTGAGTTGTAGATCCATTGGTTATACCAGATATTTAATTTGGTATTTTTAGAGGGGTGTCATATTAAACCTTTATGGCAAACTTCTCAACCTTTAGTGATTGCTTGCCACATGAAGGAGGTATTGATAGAGGAATTGGACTTGGCATATTTTTCCCTGATGAGATGGCACCATGGGGCACTAGGGTTATGAAGCAGTCTCCATACAAGACTAGCTAGGGTAACCATGTTTTAAGACTTGGCTTACTTAAGACCTAACCCACCATCCTTTTTTTCTATAGTGATGGTTTCCCAATTAATGAGATGAAGCTTTCTAGTGGTTGTAGAGGTTTCCCCATAGACAATCTCTTTGGATTTTGTCGATGGTTTTAGTGGGGAGGAGTGTATATTGCATGGAGTAGGAGGGGATGCACTTAGCGTACTAGAGGCCAGAGTGGCTCTACCTGCCATATTGATGAAATGGCATTTCCAGTGAGACAATTTAGAGTGGAGATTATCTATTATGAACTGGAAATCCTTTGCCTTGGGCTTATGATTTAGTATAGGAAAGCCAAGGTATTTCCAAAATTCATGGGTTGGTTTTATACCAAAGAGAGAAGATAGTTGGGTTCTTTGATCCTTAGGGCAATATTTGGGGATGATAATCCTAGATTTGATCTTGTTGATAGCCAAGCCTGACTCTAAGGTAAAAAGGTCCATGCAGTGTTTGATACAGAGGATGGTCCTTTTATTAGCTTGCCCCATCAGTGTTATGTCATCCGCAAAGAAGACATGAGAAAAGGAGGGCCCTTTATAGCTTATGTTGATCGGGTCCCAATTGAGAATATCAACTTGATGATTGATGAGTCGTGATAAGAGCTCAATACATAGAATAAAGATATAGGGGGAGAGGGGGTCTCCTTGACGGATGCCTCTACTTGGTTGAAAAGTATTTGTTTTTGCTCAATTCACTAGTATAGCCATAGAGCTAGTGGTTATACATTGCATGATGAGATTAGTTATGTTTGGAGGGGAGTTAAAAAATCTTAGAGTTTTGTGGATAAAGGACCACTCCAACCTATCAAATGCTTTTTCAAGGTCAAGCTTAATGATCATGTCAAACTTCTTTTTTTATAATGATTTAGGTTACGCATAACCTTGAATTATGATAGCATTATCGCTAGCTTTTCTATTTTTGATAAAACTAGATTGCATGGGGCTACTGAGGTATGGAAGCAATGGCTTTAGCCTATTTGCAATGATTTTTGTAATAACTTTGTATGCCGTGTTACAAAGACCAATTGGTCTAAAATTCTTAAGATTGTTAGCATTTTGGAACTTTGGGATGAGGCAGATCAGTGTTTCATTGGTTTCCCGGAGTAGTTTTTGGGTATTAAAAGTATTGTGACAAAAGTATGAAAAAGAATTTCCCACTATGTGCCAGTATTTTTGGTAGAAAAATGGGTGGATTCCATCAGGTCAAGGTGCCTTATAGGGTTTGAAAGAGAAAAGTGCTTTAGATATTTCTAAATTGGTGAGAGGGTTATCAAGGCTATTGAGATTGATAGTGCTACCACTGAAGGGAGTATTATTCATATTAGTGTTAAGAGAGTATTGATTAGTTGTGGAGAATGCTTTCATAAAAAAGGATAGGGTGTGATCTAATATTTTGTTGGGGTCAGAAATCCAACTACCATCATCCTTTATGAAATGAGTAATGGTATTTCGACGCTTTCTATTAGAGGCTATGATATGGTAATATTTAGTGTTGGTGTCACCTTCATTAATCCAGTTGATTCTAGATCTCAGTCTCCAAAAGTCATATTCCATGTGGAGGATATTGTTATATTCTAGTTGGAGATTGGATTCTAGGTTTTGAAGAAAATCACTGTGTTGGTAATGGGGAGAGCATTGAATACCATTTAGCCTAGCTAGGATTTTTTTTCTTCCTTTTGAAAATATCTTCAAATGTATTATTATTCCACTGGATAACCAAGTCTTTAAAATTTTTATGGGCACCTATAAAATCAAAATTTATCCAACATTTTTCCACAATATTAATAAAGTCCGGGTGCCTACACCAAATAGTTTCTAGACGAAAGGGCTTCTCAATGTGATTTATATTTCTAGGTCTAAGGTTAATTAAAAGAGGGTTATGATCCGAATGGGTCTTAGGTAAGAGGGTAACCACTGCCTTAGGGAATAAGAAAATCCATTTTTCATTTACAAAAATCCTGTCACTCGTTCCATAATTAGACCCTTAGAATTTTTTCTATGGTTAGACCAAGTATGTTTACATCCCTTATAACCTAAGTCAATTAGATTACAATGGTTTACACTATTCCAAATAGTGTTACTACGATTACGGTTTAAGGGTTTCCACCAAATTTATCATTTGAGCTAAGGATATCATTGAAGTCCCCCCCCCCCCCNAAGGAAATCATTGAAGTCCCCCCCCCCCCCACCAAGTAACCAAGGACCAGTGTAATTTTTACTAATATTTTCTATGTTGTTCCACATGTTATAGAGTTTAGAAAGTTTTGTACTAGCATAGATGAAAGAAAATAACCAAGTAGTATGATTAGGGAGTACCTCAATAGTAGCATGGATCTCTTGGTTGTTTCTAACAAAATCATTCACCTTTACCAAGCTAGTATCCCAAACAAGAACAATACCACCTGACTGCCCATCGTTAGGAATTTCGATCATTTGAGAAAAATTCAAATCACTAAGGAGTGACATATGATTCTCCATCCTAGTTTCAAGAAAAGTAACCATGCAAGGACGATGAGTATCTAGCATATCCCGAAAATTAACTCTAGAATTATCATTATTTCCACCATGTATGTTCCATATGAGTACATTTGTTGGCCTAAACATTGATGCTAGATTTTTTGTTGGCCCGTTGTCCCTCTGGGCATGTGGCATTGGATTCCTCCTCATTGATTGGACTAGGATCATGGCATGATTCCCTACTGTTGGGTCTTGTAGGGGTCTCACATCCATTGTGAATTTGCACAGGGTTGGGGGGAAGCTCATTGGATTAGAGTTGGTTTCTCCCCCGGAGGGAAAAGGGGTAAGTTCACTGATTTTTTGAGATTGAATTGGATTGAAGTGAGTTGGGAGACTGGCTTGTCATTTCTTGAGCATGGTTCAAATTAATTGAGGGGGCTAGAGGATGTAGGATGTTGTTCATCCAAACATGATTTAGATAGCTGTTCATGGCCATGTTCATTCCTTCCGACACAAGTTTTGCTAGGAAGTGTGAGTTTTCGAGGATTATGATCGTCTCCTGGGCATTGAGAACCAAGTTGAACGTTATGGCGTGACCCAGGAGAGCTTGTTCTACCCAGGATAGTGGTTGATGGTCTTGAGGGAGGGGAGGTTGAATGAAGAATAGTTGGTTGTTTCCTTGAGCCAGATTTTGTGGAAGAGGAGGGTTTGACATGTTTAGAGCTCTTTGGTTACTCAAGATTTGGACAAGGTTGTACCTTCTTCTTTGGGTTGTTGGAATTCTTGGCATGTTTTGAGGTAATGGGATATGTTATATTGAGGGTGGAAGAGGAAGAGGGAGTATCTAGGGTTGATAGAGTCGAAGTAGAGTTGTTGATGATTGAATCTTTAGGTTGGGTATTGAAGTTACTTGTAGCAGTGGAATTAGGAAGATTTAGGGTAGATTGTGTATCTTTTTCGTGAGTAATGTCTATGGACATTTGTCCATTTGCAAGGCAGTGTGTTACCGCTTGTTCATTTTGTAGTAATTGATTAGTATTAGTCATGCAGAGAGAGTGGTCTGATTAGTGGAGTGAATTAATAAAGGTAGGGCCTTGATCGGTATTAGGATGGGTGGTAAGGATGTCTAGCCTCTATTAGGTTATCATTTGGAGGTACAGTGGCATTATTAGCATGCATGGCATCTAATTGGCCGTTAGTTTTTTTTTGCCAAATGGTCGGTGAGGTGGTGAGGAGTAGCCACATCAATTTGCATGGAATTAGTGTCATTTTCTTTTGGATTATTTTTAACAATCACATTGGGGTTCGGCAAAGATACCAAGGGTGAAAATGAATTTTTATTAAGAAAATTATTTTTATGGGAAGTAATACTGGAGTAATTTTTTGGCTTCCAGTATGGTTTAAGCTTAATTAATCAATGGAATTTTGCGCAACAAAATGTTTAATATTAGGGATGGATTTAGAAATACTTGCATTAATCCCTAGTGGGGCAGTTACCTTACTAGTATTTGGAATTGGCTCCTTGAGCTTTTGGTTGAATCTCTTCTTTTTGGGGAACACTACCGTTTTTCATATATCTTCCTTGGGCAGTTGGGAGTCAGTGTTTGCAATGTCTTCCATCTTCTTTGGTTGGCTATTGGGTTTGTCATCATCCGGATTGGCCAAAGGATATGTTGATTTAGTGTATTTGCATGTGGAAATTAAATGCCCTAGACTGCCGCAATTTTTGCATAATAACTTTTCCATCTCATATAAGATTTCTTGTTTGTGATGGCCAATGAAAATGGAGGATGCCACCGGGATTTCCAAAGGGAGTTCAATACACAACCTAGCATACCTCCCCCAAGAGTAGAGGATGTGCATGCATCAATTTTCAAAAGTTTATCAATTTTGTTACCAACTTTTTTCAATATTTGAACATCGTAAAATTATGTTGGTAATTGCGGTGATCTTATCCAAATGGCAGCTTTGATTAATTTTTCTTTTGAAGCAATAAAATTTGGCACCCATTTTTGGACAGATAGGAAATGTCCAAGGATGAACCAAGGGTCATTGTGAAGAACCTTGAGCATGCTTGCCTCCGTATGAATTTTGTGATATAATTATCTGAACCAAGGTCGATCAATGAAAAATTTTCTTTTAATTTCCATTGGTCTTGGATTTTCCTTTTGAGGAGTTGATATTGTACCCTAATGCCTTGAAGTTTGATAATTGTATAGTACCTCCAAGGGTATAGATTCTTTGTAGTTCATCCGATGAGAGGTGAATTAGATGTTCACCATCATTCTTGAGCCTTAGATCATTGTCCACCGCTGGAAACTGTTCTTGTGGATATATCACATCATCTATGACCAAATTAATTTGGCCATCATGGATTCCTTCTAGTAGTTTTTCTTTGAAGTTTGTTCCTAGAGAGGGTGGATTGGGGGTGGGGAATGGGTTGATGTTGGTAGAGTCCGGTGGTTTGGGAGGAATCAAAGTGAAGGCCTTTGGTAATTGCACGATGAATTTTGAGAGAAAACTATTGAAAAATTTATGCAGATATTGTTAGACGAGTAAACACAACATATGAGTTGGAAAAGAAACTGTGAGGAACGTTTGCATCTATTTTTGAGTTCTCACTTTGATGATATATGGTTTACATCATTTATAAAGAAAACTCCAATTTAGCAATATTGAAAACGAGCCTAAAAATTAGCTTTTCGAAAGCGTCGACTTTAACGAAGTGACTTCTAAAAATATGTTTGAAATACAGTACTAAGCTTACTAGAAAATGTATATGCTAATGGTAAATATGTGAAGAAATTACTAAATTATTGATGTTAGATTTCTTATTCTAACTATCATGTCCTATGTAATATCAGTACTAAATCAATGGGTCTAGATAATTAAATTCACACTTAAGAAAAACAACCCAAATACAAAAACAATATCATATATGTTAGAATAAAACGAATGGCAAAAGAATTTAAAAGAAGGATGCCACAGGCGGCCCCAAGCATTTCGCTTGTTTTTTTTTTTTTGGCTATCGGGTGCATTTAAAGAGGATGATATGGGATGTAATGACTCCATGCTTGGGTAGTGTTGAGTCTCGGGTGAGACTCCATTTGCTCCAAGTGCCTACGCAAATACAAACAAAAAATAAGAATTAGAAAATGGAATCTGATTCTTTATACTACATAAGAGATAAATAAAGAGGTAAAGACTCATAATATAACTCATCTCGTAGTAGTTTATAAGATGAAACACTCTACATAATACTGTTTTCTTCAAGAAGAAATATTAGATTTGCATTCTATAGCTCTAACATCAAGGTTCAATATTCAACTTAAATGGCTAAACTTTATGTCATGAAAAGATTATGACTAAGTTACAATGTCTATCTAATACTTCAATTACAAAAACAAGCCAGTCACCTATTTTGTTTAGAAATCACAATAGGACCAATAAACCAAATACCCATTTTCCTTATCCAGAAGCAGATTCGGTATTTCGAGAACATAGAACATAGAACATAGAACATGACATCTATCACAAAGGTAACACTCAAATATATCCAATTTTTTTACATATACATCAATTTTATCCCATATGCAAGATATTTAGTACACAGGTATTTTGAGATATCTAAAGTGTAAGAAGGAAATGTCGGATTCATAGACAAGGTATCTAGTATCACATAAGCACTAACATAGTTAAGATTCAAATACTTCATACTTAGACAGAGGAAAACATATTGTGGAGCTGACGGTCTTGTCGGCATAATCTTTAAGTCATTAGAAAATTAAAAGAGAATTATACATGGATTCTAAACCTCATGATAATACGAATCCCATGGTCATTCCTAGAAATAAAGTAAGTTTCTTTCTTTAAATAAGCTTTCAACATGAAGAAAAGAGTGAGTCGGGCTAAACAAAATGAAAGAGTTAGTCAAGAATGGGTTATATCTTCTAACGAAATTCATGAGGTAATTCTTATAGCAGTAAAGTATGAGTCCTACAATATCTAGACTTGACTAATCCTAGAGTTACATTTTTCTGTTACTCGAAAACAACAAAAGAAGATGTTAGCACTTCTAACAGAACATGTCTCTTCTCTGATGTTTAGGATAAGCAACCATTTTCATAATAAAATTACCTCCTTTAATTACATTAGCAAATTATTATCCTTATAGGCAACTTATACATGAATTCTACAAAAAAAATCTTCTAACTTGTCACGATCCCAAAACCACTAGTCGTGATGGAACCTAAGCCAACTCGCTAGGTAAGCCAATTAATAACTATCCAATTCCAATAATATTAACAAGACAATAATGTAAAGAAATTATCTGACTTATACAATTCCCAAGGACTTGTAATACAAATCATGAGTGTCTAATAATAGAATTTACAAAGCTAAAATGAAATAAGACATCGCCTGTTTGAAAAAGTACATAAACGGAGTTGTATAAATCTAAAGCTACTACGAACAAGGGGCAGCTGCAACCGGGACGCAGTTATACCTTCAATCCAGCTCCCATTGAACATAGCAACATCAGCAGCCAACATATGCACGCAAGGTGCAGAAGTGTAGTATGAAAATAACCGACCCCATGTACTCACTAAGTATCAAACTTAACCTAGGTTGAAAGTAGTGACGAGATAACACAAGGTCTCCTCCAATACCAATATTCCATAACACTACATAACAGGATAATACAAGTAATAAAAGAGGTATCCCAGAAGTAAAATTCTCAGCTCGTTTACAGTTCCGGAAAAAAGGCATGCTTTTCAAGTATCTTAGTGAAAACTCAAATCTTTTACCATAAAGCCAAAATACGTGTATGTTTGAAAACTGTGATTTTTTCCAAAATCCTTTCAATAATAAGTATGATGTTACATTTTCTTTCCAGATAGCAAGTGAAAAATACCTCTCTATGCCCACATATCAGTGTGTGTAAAAGGTCATGAATGACATGATACTATATAGCATGAGAAAAAATACATATCTATGCATGTATGTCATGTGTGCATGCAATGCCATACATCTCAGAGATGAATAATGTACTCACACTCTCAGAGTCCTAAATCTCACTGTCTCGCATCCTCTATCACTATGCTCAATGCTCAACACAGTCAAACACTCAGTGTTCTGCAATAACTACTACGACGTGCAGCCCGATCCACATATATATATATATATATATATATATATAGTTGACTGCGCTCACTAAGGATGTGCAGACTCCGGAGGGGCTCCTTCAGCCCAAGCGCTATATTGCTGCGACATGCAGCCCTATCCAATCTCGTTGCGGCGTGCAACCAGATCCATAATATATATAAGTAGCCCTAAGGCTTGTTGCGGCGTACAACCTGATCCATATACATAAATATATAGCCCGAAGACTTGTTGCGGCATGCAACCAGATCCATATACATATATATAATCAATATATCGTTGCGGCATGTAGACCGATCCCATAAAGTACAATAGATATAATATGATGTGGCGTGCATCCCGATCCAAAAATGCTACTCTCACTCAGGCCCTCGGCCTCACTCAGTCCTCACTCTATCCAGTTGTAACGACCCGACCGTTCGTTCCCAGAGTTTAGTCTGTTTCCCCCATTTCTTCTTTATTGCTTGTGTGGTTCCTCTCTTTTTTGTTGTGTTGGGTTGGTTGACTCGGGTTCAGAGTGGTCATGGTGAGAAATGAGACACTTAGTCTCTTAAGTTGGCCTTATAGTTAGAAAAGTCAACCGGAAGTTGACTATTGGGTAAACCTCGGAATGTGGATTTTATAGCTCGGATAGCTTTGTTGGGTGATTTGGGACTTATGAGTGTGTTCGGAATGAATTTTTGATGCCCGGTGTAGAATTAGGCTTGAATTGGCAAAAACTTGTTTTTGACGATTTTCGGTCGCAAGGGAAAATAGGCTATCGGGTTCGGAATGGAATTCCGAAAGTTGGAGCAGGTTCATAATGTCATTTTGGATATGTGTGCGAATTTTCAGGTAAATTGGATGTGTTTTGGATGGTTTCGCATCCTTGGTGAAATTTAGAAGTTTTAAAGTTGATAGGCTTGAATTTGAGGTGATTTTAGTGTTTTTGCGTTGTTTTTGGTGTTTCGAAGGCTCGACTAAGTTTGAATGAGGTTATGGGACTTGTTGGTATTTTTGGTTGGCGTCCCGAGGGGCTCGGGATGATTTCGGATAGCCATCGAAGGATTTTTGAGTTGGAAATAGCAGCTGATGTTGCTAGTGCTGCTGTGACCGCACCTGTGGATAGGAGACCGCATGTGCAGGCCCGCAGAAGCAGACAAGGCTCCGCAGATGCGGAAGTTCGCTGGATCAGTGAAGGTCGCAGATGCGAACGTGGGGCCGCACCTGCGGAGTCGCAGGTGCGGAAATGGTCCTTTAAGTAATTTTTCACAGGTGCGCACCTGGGACCGCAGGTGCGGAACCTCTGGGAAGAACATATAAAAAGGGCCCTTAGCGAATTTTGGTCATTCTTTCACCATTCTTATTCGGATTTGAAGCTTTTGAAGGGTTTTTGAAGAGGGAAATCGATAGTTATTCATTGAGGTAAGGGTTTTGGACTTAAAACTCGTTTATATGTGATTAAAGGACTGATTAGTGGTGAAAATTAGGGAAAATCGGTGCTAAAAATGGGTAATTAGGGTTTGTGATTTAGAGACCTTAAAATGGGAATTTGAGGGGTCATTTGGACTCCGATTTCAGTGTTCTTGGTATGTATAGACTCGTGGGAAGATGAGGATTCTGGTGGTGTAAATTTTATCGAGTTCCAAGATGAGGGCCCGGGGGTCGGGTTTGACCAATTTCGGGATTTTTTGGTAAATTTGGTAATTTTCAAATGGGTTTCATTCCTTGTCATATTATAATGATATGAATCTGATTTTTGGTAGATTTTGAGCACTCGGAGGCCCAGTCTAGAGGCAAAGGCATTCAGGGCTTTGTATTTTAGCCGGTTTTGAGGTAAGTAACGTTTCCAAACTTGGTTCTGAGGATTCGAAACCCTGAGCTAAATGATTTATGACTATAATTGAGGTGACGCACATGCCAAGTGACAGGCGTGCGGGCGTACACCGAGTATTTGTGGCCTGGATCATCCCCTGGCATTTGTCTAGTAGCTATTACTGATCGATATCCGCACTTCTATTAATGTAGTAATTGTGAACTTGTTAGAAATCATGTTAAGTATAAATGCTAGGCTTCATGCCGAAAAGGCTGAGACCCGAGTGGTCGTATATTACTGTCTCATTTTGTGATTATTTGATTTCATATACTCAGTCCTGTTATAGCATATTACTTCATACCTCAGTCTTAGTATTGTTAATTATACATACTTATCATTGTTTTCGGGCTGATGGATGCATCTGCGATCCATGTGAGTGAGACTGGAGAGTAATGACTGAGTGAGGCCGAGAGCCTATTATTGAGACAGTTATGAGATCAGACTGCACACCCAGCGATACTTAAATCATGCCTTTGTTGGCTTGATATAGGGCTTGGGCCACTAGGGCCCCTCCGGAGTCTTAACACCCCCAGTGAGAGCATTGATGTTGAGGGATGGATTCTCCCTGGGCATGGATCGTGTCCAAAGTTGATGTTATGTGAGGGATGGATTTTCCTTGGACATGGATCTTGTCCGAGTGTTGTATTTCCGGAGATGTACTTTCTCCGTGGGGCTAGATTAGCCTTTTTCCTCAGTACGGAGTGACTACGGTCACCGATGATTATGTACCTTCAGGGATGGACCTTCCCTGGACCTGAGAGCCATATACGGTACTGAGTGGACTGCTGTGTGAGGGTTCTGAACACTTTGTGCATATCCACACTGGTTTCATACAATTTCTCTCTATGATGGCATGTAGAGTGTACTGGCATACTTGGCATATTTACTCATTCTGATAAACTGTTAGCATGTCTATATTATGTATACTGTCTATTGTAAATTCTGAGGTTTAGTCTGTCACTACCTCTTAGCCAATAGTTTGGGTTTGTTACTTCTGGGTTGGCGTACTCACCTTACCCCATGTACCTTGTGTGTAGATCCAGGTACACCGGGACCCGGTAGTTGATACTGAGCAGCTGTCAGAGTTTCATTGGAGTCGTCGATGTAGCAGCTGGCGGTCGCGACCTCGTCTTCTCCTTCTTATTCTACATGTTGTTATTTATTTTGAGACTACGTTGTCTATTTCTCCTTTTCCTTGCTTTATGTTATAGCAGCTCATGACTGAGTGACACCAGATCCGGGGTTGGAGGTTTTAAATTTTGTTTCAGATATTATTTCAAAACATCAGATTATTAATATTATCAGTAATTTCGCTTAAAAATTGTATTTTTACTGGAAATTGAATTTAGCTTAGATAAGATGGGCGGCTTGCCTAGTTCTATGACAGGTGCCATCACGACCCCGAAATCGGGTCGTGAGAAGTTGGTTTCGGAGCTCTAGGTTAAATCGGACTCACCAGTCATGATCAGGTTTAGTAGAGTCTTGCGGATCGGTACGGAGACGTCTATACTTATCTTTGAGAGGCTACAGAACCCTTAGAAAAAATCTCACATTCTTAAATTTTGTCGTGCGAATCTGTTGATTTCTGGGAATAAACTTCTGTTGTTTCATTCTCTCACAGATGGTGAGGACTCGCGATACCGATCAGGGTGATCAGACACTAGCTGGACTGGCGAAGGGTTGAGGTCGTGGTCAAGGCCGTGGCAAAGGGAGGGGTGTAGGCCACGCAGCAGCCGGGATAGCACCTGTGGACCCTCATACTATTCAGGACCATGTTCCCGTCATTGAGATTCCAGCGGGACAGGCTCAGGCACTAGTAGTGCCTATTGTGATTCCGGGTCTTCAGGAGACCCTTGCTCAGATTTTGGCTGTGTGCACCAGTCTTGCACAGGCAGTCCTAATGTCTACTACTGCGCTACTTCTCAGGCCGGGGGAGGCACTCAGACTCAAGCTGCCCGGACACCTGAGCAGGTTACTCAGGGGCTTCAGATAACGGGGGCAGCTCCAGTCCAGCCAGTTGCCCCAGCCCAGGATTTTGTGGTCCCAGCGTTGTCAGATGACGAGCAACTCAAGTTAGAGAGGTTTAGTAGACTCCAGCCTCCGATTATTAGTGGTACTGAGGGCGAGGATGCCCAGGGATTTTTGGACAAGTGTTAGAGGATCCTTCGCACAACATGGATACTAGAGGCTAGTGGGGTCCCATTTACTACCTTCCAGTTCGCAGGAGCTGCACTCACTTGGTGGGAGGCCTATGAGAGGCGTAGACCTGCTGATGCAGCGCCCCTTACCTAGCGTCAGTTCTCCATTCTGTTCCTGGAGAAGTATATACCGCAGTCCCGCGGGGAGGAGCTGCGTAGGGAGTTCGAGCAGTTGTGCTAGGAGGACATGACCGTGACGCAATATGAGATGAGGTTCTCCGAGTTGGCCCGCCATGCTATTTTTCTAGTTCCCACGGATAGGGAGAGGATCAGGAGGTTCGTTGATGGCCTCACTTATCAGCTTCGGATTTTTCTGACCAGGGAGAGGGTATCTGGCGCTTCTTTTGAGGAGGTGATTGACATTTCCAGAGAGATTTATTCAGTTCGCCGCCAGGAGCGAATCGAGAGGGAGGCCAAGAGGTCTCGAGGATCTGGGATTTTTGGTGGGGTTCCTTCAGGGGGCAGCCTCAGCCCGGCATAGGCCATCCATTCAGGCAAGCTCAGCCAGGTCGCTTAGGTTATTGTGGTGGATCAGTTGGTCATGATCCTCACAGTTCGCATCAGGTGCACCCATCTTTCAGTGCCCTGCCAGCTCAGAATTCATCTTAGACACCATCGGTTAAGAGTTCATCTATGTTTGGTTATTCTAGTGGTTATCCTGGTGCTAGGGGTTCCCTTCAGTCCTCAATGCCATTCTCCGAGAGGGGTTGCTTTGAGTGTGGAGATGTGGGCCATATCAAGAGAATTTTTCCCCGTCTTGTGAGAGGTGCTTATCAGCAGAGGTGTCAGCCCGCGGCTTCAGACCCAGTAGCTGCACCGCCCGCCCAGGCAGCTAGAGATGGGGGTCAGGCAGGTAGGGGTCGCCCTAGAGGGGGAGGTCGACCCAGTGGTGATAAGGCCCGATTTTATGCACTTTCATCCAGACCGGATGCGATGGCTTCTAATGTCGTGATCCCAGGTATTGTTTCAGTCTGTCACGAGAAGCTTCAATTTTTATTTGATTCCGGTTTTTCATATTCACATGTTCATCATATTTTATCCCATTCTCTGGATACGCCCCGTGAATCTTTTGTTACATTTGTTCATGTGCTCGCCCTTGTGGGTGATGTTGTTGTTACAGACCGCGTGTGTCGGTTGTGTGTTGTACCTATTGGGGTTCTAAAGACCCGGGTGGATGTGTCATTTCTGAGTATGGCCGGTTTCGACGTAGTTTGATCAGATAGATGATGATACTTTTAGGTATGACCTAATGTAGGTGTTTTGCACCGAATCAGATTGTTTGACTCCGTAGAGCTATTGTGAGGGTCTCAGTTAATGGCTATTGGGTATATCTGTGCTCCGGGATGATCTAGGAGTTAGCCGTCCATGCTTCGAGGAGCGACGATGTTAGGTACACATGGTGCGGTTCTATTGTGGTATTCTAGAGGAGTTGATTTAGGTAAAGTAGTTGAGTATCATAGGGTTTGGACGTATGGGTTGTGTTCTTTCAGATTCGTGTGGTTTGGTTCTGCAGTGTGAGGAATTCTTAGCATTGCATTGTGGTGTTACCCGTTAATAATGAGAGACATTTCTTTTGTTTTGTGTCATTTCTCACGTTGGGTACATTTGAGGTGTTATAACGGGTCTCTGTTCAATGTCGGGTTTATTACCGGCATTCGGGTGGCTTGGGCGTCTGTTGTGATTTGAGCTTATCGTTAGGAGTGTTCGAGATAGGTGATATATCATGTGACTTCGTCTTGAGTTATGACTCGGGTTGGGTACAACATGTTCAGGCATATACAGTGTGTGGAGGCATAATTCTAATCTGGTAGATAAGTTCTGACGTGGAATTTGGGGTTCTAAGGCGTAGGGATTAGGTCGGATATAGTGGGATTCGAATGTGTTGTGTTATTAGATTGATGTAGTGTAGGGTGACGTGTGGTCACCCCCGGGTATGTGCTAGGTAAGGTTATTCAGTAGTTTGATGGCTTTTGGAACAACTCTTGGCACGTTCGAGGACGAACGTTTATTTAAAAGGGGGAGAATGTAACGACCCGGCCGGTCGTTCCGAGAGTTTAGCCTGTTTCCCCCATTTCTGCTTCATTTCTTGTGTGGTTCATCTCTTTTGTTTGGATTTGGGTTGGTTGACTCGGGTTCAGAGTGGTCATGGTGAGAAATGAGACACTTAGTCTCTTAAGTTGGCCTTATTGTTAGAAAAGTCAACCGAAAATTGACTATTGGGTAAACGACCTCGGAATGTGGATTTTATAACTCGGATAGCTTCGTTAGGTTATTTAGGACTCAGGAGTGAGTTCGGAATGAAGTTTTGAATTCCGGTGTAGAATAAGGCTTGAATTGGCAAAAGTTAATTTTTGGCAATTTTTGATAGGCAAGGGAAAATAGGCTATCAGGGTCGGAATGGAATTCCAGAAGTTGGAGCAGGTTCATAATGTCATTTTGGATATGTGTGCAAATTTTCAGTTCAATCGGATGTGTTTTGGATGGTTTCGGCATCCTTGGTGAAATTTAGAAGTTTCAAAGTTCATAGGCTTGAATTTGAGGTGATTTAAGTGTTTTTGCGTTGTTTTTGGTGTTTCGAAGGCTCGACTAAGTTTGAATAAGGTTATGGGACTTGTTGGTATTTTTGGTTGGGGTCTCGAGGGCCTCGGGATGATTTCGAATAGCCATCGGAGGATTTCCGAGTTGGAAATAGTAGTTGATGTTGCTGTTGCTGGTGTGACCGCACCTGCGGATAGGGGACTGCAGGTCTGGGCCAGCAGAAGCAGACAAGGCTCCGCATATGCAGAAGGTTTCTGGATTAGTGAAGGTCGCACATGCGGAAGTGGGGCCGCACATGCGGAGTCGCAGGTGCGGAGGATTTGTCGCAGGTGCGGAAATGGCCCTTTAAGTGATTTTTTGCAGGTGCACAACTGGGACCGTAGGTGCAGGCCCGCAGGTGCGAGATTTAGGCCGCAGGTGCGGAACCTCTGGGCAGAACATATAAAAAAGGCCCTTAGCGAATTTTGGTCATTCTTTCATCATTCTTATTCGGGTTTGAAGCTTTTGAAGGGTTTTTGAAGAGGGAAATCGATAGTTATTAATTGAGGTAAGGATTTTGGACTCAAAACTCGGTTATATGTGATTAAAGGTCTGATTACTGGTGAAAATTAGGGAAAATCAGTGCTAAAAATGGGTAATTAAGGCTTGTGATTTAGAGACATTAAAATGGGAATTTGAGGGGTCATTTGGACTCCGATTTCAGTGTTCTTGGTATGTATAGACTCGTGGGAGGATGAGGATTCTTTTGGTGTAAATTTTATCGAGTTCCGAGACGTGGTCACGGGGTTCGGGTTTGACCAATTTCGGGATTTTTTGGTAAATTTGGTAATTTTCGAATGGATTTCATTCCTTGGCATATTATAATGATATAAATGTGATTTTTTGTAGATTTGGAGCATTGGAGGCCTAGTCTAGAGGCAAAGGTATTGAGGGCTAGTTTTTTTAGCCGGTTTTGAGGTAAGTAACGTTTCCAAACTTGGTTCTGAGGGTTCGTAACCCCGAGCTAAATGATTTATGACTATAATTGAGATGAAGCATATACCAAGTGACGGGCGTGCGGGCGTGCACCGAGTAATTGTGGCCTGGCTCATCCCCTGGCGTTTGTCTAGTAGCTATTACTGATCGATATCCGCACTTCTATTAATGTAGTAATTGTGAACCTGTTAGAAATCATGTTAAGTATAAATGCTAGGCTTCACGCCGAAAATGCTGAGGCCCAAGTGGTCGTATATTACTGTCTCATTTTGTGATTATTTGATTTAATATACTCAGTCCTGTTATAGCATATTACTTCATACCTCAGTCTCAGTATTGTTAATTATATGCATACTTATCATTGTTTCGGGCTGATGGATGCATATGTGATCCATGTGAGTGAGACTGGAGAGTAATGACTAAGTGAGGCCGAGAGCCTGTTATTGAGACAGTTATGAGATCAAACTGCACACTGTAGTGATACTTAAATCATGCCTACGTTGGCTTGATATAGCGCTTGGGCCACTAGGGCCCCTCCGGAGCCTTTACACCCCCAGTGAGCGCATTGATGTTGAGGGATGGATTCACCCTAGGCATGGATCGTGACCGAAGTTGATGTTATGTGAGGGGTGGATCGTCCTTGGACATGGATCTTGTCCGAGTGTTGTATTTTCGGAGATGGACTTTCTCTGTGGGGCTGGATTAGCCTTTTTCCTCAGTACGGAGTGACTACGGTCACCGATGATTATGTACCTTCCGGAATGGACCTTCCCTGGGCCTGAGAGCCATATATGGTACTGAGTGGACTGTTGTGCGAGGTTTGTGAACACTATGCGCATATCCACACTGGTTTCATAAAATTTCTCTTTATGATGGCATGTAGAGTGTACTGGAATACTTGGCATATTTACTCATGCTGATAAACTGTTAGCATGTCTAATTTCTGTATACTATTCTGAGGTTTAGTCTGTCACTACCTCACAGCCTATAGTTTGGGTTCGTTACTTCTGAGTTGGTGTACTCACATTACCCCATGCACCTTGTGTGTAGATCCAGGTACACTGGGAGCCGGTAGTGGATACTGAGCAACTGTCAGAGTTTCATTGGAGTCGTCGAGGTAGCAGCTAGCGATCGCGACCTCGTCTTCTCCTTCGTATTCTACCTGTTGTTCTTTATTTTGAGACTATGTTGTCCATTTCTCCTTTTCCTTGCTTTATGTTATTGCAGTTCATGACTGAGTGACACCGGATCCAGGGTTGGAGATTTTAAATTTTGTTTCAAAACTTCAGATTATTAATATTATGATTAATTTCGCTTAAAAATTTTATTTTTACTGGAAATTGAATTTAGCTTAGATAAGATGGGCGGCTTGCCTGGTTTTATGACAGTGTCATGGAAGCAACTGAGTCCCAATTCACATGGTGCACGCCCACACGCCCGTCACCTAGAATGTGCGCCACCTTAATACAAATCACATAACACGTATTACGGGGTTTCATACCCTCAACACTAAGTTTAGAAGAGTTACTTACCTCGAACAAGTCAATTCCAATACCTAGCAAGCAAAGAGATGTTTTAAAATGCCATCCCGCGCGTTCTGACCTTCGAACGGCTCGAAACTAACCAAAAATAACTCAAATATATCAAACAATGCTAAGGGAACCAATCCCGATCATAAAAGATCAATCTTGAATCAAAAGCCCAAAATCGGCCAAAAAGCCCAACCCGGGCCCGTACCTCAAAACCCAACAAAACCCACAAAATCTGATAACCCATTCAGCTATGTGTCCAACCATACTAATTTCACTCAATTCTGACTCCAAATCGATGTTCAAAACTGAAAAATCATATTATGAAACTTTAGGCTAAAACCCGCAATTTCCTGTTTAAAATTCATCAACCAAAAGCTAAAATCGAAGATAGATTCATGAAATATAATGAAAACCGAGTAGAGAACACTTACCCCAATTCATATGATCGAAACCCCTCGAAATAGAGTACTTTGAAATCTGCCCAGGCCTCCTCTTTCGCCAACGCGGGAAATTCATCGCGTTCGCGATGAATAAAACTCACACTGGCACAAAGACTCTACACATTCGCGATACACCCCACGCGAACGCGATGACCATTGTTGCCAAAGCTTCGCGAACGCGACTAACCTTATGCGATCGCATAGAAGAACGCTCCAAACCCAGTTGTCAACCCCAACTATATGCAAATGCGAGACATACTTCGCGAACGCGAAGCAGAAAAGCTACTTCCATCAAAAAACACTACGCGTTCGTGACACTTGCCACTCGAACGCGATGAAGAACTGACACCAGAAAACAGTAGAACACAACAGTGTCAAAATGAAGAAAAAATAATCTGAAATCAATCCGGAACACGCCTGAACCCCTTGGAACCCCGTCCAAAGATACAAAGAAGTACCACAACATAACACAAACCTACTCGAGGCCTTCAAACACACATAAAACATCGAAACGACGAATCACACGTCAAATCGAAATCTATGAACTTTGAACTTTCAATTTCCAAAACTCGTGTCGTAACATATCAAATAATCCCGGAATGAACCCAAATTTTGCACACAAGTATAAAATAACATGAAGAATCTATTCCAATTCCCGAAATCACAATTCGAATCTGATACCCTCGAAGTCAATTTCCGGTCAAACTTATGAACTTTCCAAACCTTCAAATTTCCATTTTTTGTCAACTTGTGCCAAAACCTTCTAGAAACCTCCAAATGTAAATCCGGGCATACGCCCTAGTACAAAATCACCATCCGGACCTAATGGAACCATCAAAACTCCGTTCCGGGGTCAAACTCACAAAAGTCAAACATGGTCAACTCTTTCAACTTAAAGCTTCAACAATGAAATTCATTCTTCCGAACCGAATCCAAATAACCTGAAAATCAAAACCGATGATTCACATAAGTCATAATACATCATACGGGATACTCATGGAAGTAAACTGCCAAGCGAAGTGCAAAAGCTCAAAACGACCGGTCGGGTCGTTACATTCTCCCCCACTTAAACATACGTTCATCCTCGAACGTGCCAAGAGTTTTTACCAAAACCACCAAACCTCCATATAACCTTACCATGCACATACCCGGGGGTGATCTCACATCACCCTATCCCATACATGTCCGATAACACAATAAATCTGAAATTTCTCAATTCAACCTAGTCCATAAGCCTTAGAATCCAATTTCCAGCATCCGAAATTTCTTATAAGATCTGAACCTCGCAACCAACTATAAGTTTGAATAAGTTGTACCAAACCGCAACCATAACCCAAGCTACGATAACAGGATATACCACATGACTCAAACACCCGTAGCAAAATCTCTGATGACAGTAACTGCTCAGAACAACCCAATCCCAGTAATAAACCTCATACCTAAAAAAACCTTATTCCAAAACCTTCATACAGTACCGATAATGAAAGAACACGCAGAAACTCATAACTATTCATCAAATCAACAAGTCGTGGAGCTCCCTCTCCTTTAACAAGCACTATAGCCAATTCCTAAGTCGACTTCTCATATTATCCTTCCAAATATACCATAATCAAATCCGATAGCACACATACTAGATCCGACAACTTCATCTTATTGAATACCAACTACTATACTGATACTCAACACCAATACTACCCAGATCCACGAACCATACAATCCATACACCAATAAGCAACAATCCAAATTTCAGAGAATCAAGTACCCAAAGTGCATTACCATAACCACAGAGAATCAGATGACACAATGCCACAGAAAACCCGAAAAAAAATAACCAATATGCCCTCAATCATGCAATACCCAATTACTCATCTCGCTCAAATTCCGGTACAAGACCACATAAAGAACCGAACCATCTGTGCCTAAAACCAACGAATTACAACTCGTCGTAACATAGAAGAGTAACTCACAGAAAATTTCAGATTACGAATAAGCTCAGCAAAAACCGAATGGCACATCCCTCAACACTAGCATTATGGAGCCAACCAATCCGACTCGGTGTAGAATACACATTCTAATTGGGCCTACCAATGGATCCCCAAATCAATTCCGGGCACCCACAAATAGATAAATAAAAATCTGATAGCCCACAATGACTTAATCATAACACATACTATCATCTGGCTAGCTTCGACCATGACTTCACAATCCACAACCATGAAACAATCCGCACCTGAGAACTCCAGTCTCCAAATCCATAGAACACATGAATCACCATATATGATCCCAACTTCACTGTCAGAATGTCTAACACATCTCTTATACATGATCATCCCACGAGGAATACTTCAAAAATTCTTCTGTGCCATATAGCAATTTCGAAAATCAGCAGTCGATCAACCAGGAGAGTGCCACAGTACCAGTGAAGTATCCACAAATCAAACACATTGCCCATTCTGAAATGTATACTCTCATTAAGCCATACCAAATAGTAATATCATTTACCTACTCATCTGGAACCATCCATGCTGCCTACAAAGTTCATGACCTTTCTTTCAAAACTGAACTGCGATCTCGCTCACGTAAACCCCAACCCTACACAACACACCGCATATACCATGCCATCATATGAAAAATATGATAACTTCGTAGTCCACTCCGAGTCACAAACAACTACACACGCAATCAGCCAAGGACCTTCCATTTGATTTCATCCGGGAGAAATTCATTATACACCACATGCTCCTCACGCTAGTAGGAAATATACCCCTCGATCCAAGGTAAAAACCATTAAGAACTCTTCGAAACCCATTTGCATGTAACCAAGCTATCAGAACCGAATCTCTCTAACTCAACCCCGCCACACAGGTTGCCAAAACTCAAGAGCATTGCCACAAAACACCTGTAGAGACTAGCCATGTCATAAGTACCCAAAGAACCGATCATACCCATTACTGTGTTGATCCGACCTACTACCAAGATGTACTATTTCTCCAAGTCCTTTCCAAATTGCTTTCAAATTGATTATTCTCCTTGTTAGAACCCCACGATCCCTAATCAAAATTCACCACACAAGAGACCCTAGTATAAAATCACAACGCCCTAAGGCCCATAAATTGCTGACTTCCCTCTTAAGCACCCCGAAACACCACAACTGAGACACCCACTCTAAAGAGACCTTATGTGAACCTGAAACTATTTCCTTCACCTTCTTGATACTGAAATGCATAATCCCCAATCATATAAAGATTCCACAAGTCTCGACACCATCCAATGTTACTCTCAGTTTCTAACCATACACAAATCTTGAAAATTCCAAATCGCTACATTTGAATCTTGAATTCATTAGAACCATTCTCGAGAGTCATCCACTATTCTCAAATTCAATTAAACCGACCAAACGGACCGAACGACATGTGCCCCATTAGTACACCAACACCCAAGGGAGTAACCCACACTCCTAAGCAATCGAGCAATTCCTACTTCATGTACACTACATCATTCACGAATAACTACTCAATTATTTTTATGATTCCCATATACCCATAGAGTGTAATACAACCCGTATCCAGAAATTTCCATTAGTCGAGTCATTCTCGAACTCCACCTCTGCAAGTCATAACTGATTCACCAGTATACCTCAAACTGAAACCAATACAACAAATAACCGTGCAATCAACTCGTCGATAGAAGACTCCCCCACTTGGCTCAAAGCCATAGATCAAAACACATAATAACTCAAAATGCCCATACTCTATTACTGCCCTAATGTCACATTGAGATTCAACTAAATCCTTCCTGAGTTCCTGTAACGCCAACCATCTAATACTTCAAATTATCTGCAAATCTCGCATTCACCCTTGAAATAGTCAAGCCAACTTCCACAAGCGATCCAAACTCAAATTGCAACATATAACATTCATTGTTAAAAGATAGCTCTCTACAAACATCATAGGGACCACACAACCTCAGGAGACGACATGAAAATCTACTTCACTCCACAACTAAACAGCATGAGAGATCATTCAACACACCCATAACTCGAGGCCATGCGCTAAATCAAGATAGAAACACCCAATAGTCCTTACTACATCTTAAACAAACTCTTCTCGTCGCATTCGAACGTTCTGAACACATCTCGCAGTCACATCATACTCACGACATAGCCATCCAATCCCAAATTCCACTAATAGGTACACCACCGGATATATAAGTCCCAAAAGCACGTGTTCACACAATCAAAATCTTCGTGCTCAAGCTATAGTCACTACCCGACCTCAAGTCCTCCAGACTGGCCCATCATCAACACACTGAAATCACAATTCGCACCTCATCCATAGAATTACAAGCCGTCGGTGCATAGCCGATACCGAGTGCTCACATGCGCATACGAATGCGTGGAAGGAATTCAAAGAGTTACACTTCATGCTGAATCAGTGTCGCACGATAAGGAAATAAAGATAGGAAGTATATCCTAAATGTCATTTAGCCTCTCGAAGATAGCTATGGACTTCATTATACCGATCCAAAAGATTCTACCAAACAGTTGCTCATGACTTGCAGAACCTATGAACCTAGAGCTTTGATACCAACTTGTCAAGACCCCAAAACCACTAGTAGTGATGGTACCTAACCTAACCCAATAGGTAAGCCAACTAATAACTATCCAATTCCAATAATATAAACAAGACAATAAGATAAAGAAATTATCTGACTTATATACATTCCCCAAGGACTGGTAGTAAAAATCATGAGCATCTAAGAATAGAATTTACAAAGCTGAAATAAAATAACACATTATCTGTTTGAAAAGTACATAAACAGAGTTTCATAGATCTAAAGCTACAACAAACAAGGTGCAGCTCCAATCGGGACGCCGGGTACATCTTCAATCCAGCTCCCATCGAACATAGCAACACTAGCAGCCAACATCTGCACGCAAGGTGCTGATGTGTAGTATGAGTACAACTGACCCCATGTACTCAGTAAGTAACAAACCTAACCTTAGGTTGAAAGTAGTGACGAGCTAACACAAGGTCGGGTCCAATACCAATATTCCACAACAGTTCATAAGAGCATAATACAAGTAATAAAAGAGGTATCTCAGAAGTAAAATTCTCAGCTCATTTACACTTATAGAAAATAAGCATGTTCTTCAAGTATATTAGTGAAAACTCAAATCTTTTACCGATAATGCCAAAATACGTGTAAGTTTGAAAACTGTGATTTTTCTCAAAATTCTTTCAACAATAAGTATGATGTTACATTTTCTTTCCAGATAACAAGTGAAAAATACCTCTCTATGCCCACATATCAATGTATGTATAAAATCATGAATGACTTGATACTATATAGCATGAGGAAAAATGCATCTTTATGTCTGTATGTCATGTGTGCATGCAGTTCCATGTATCTCAGAGATGAATCATGTACTCACACTCTCAGAGTACTGAATCTAACTGTCTCGCATCCTCAATCACTATGCTCAATGCTCAGCACAGTCAAACACTCAGCGTTGTACAAGAACTGTTGCAGCGTGCAGCTCGATGCATATATATATATATATAGTCGACTANATATATATATATATATATATATATATATATATATATATATATATATATATATATATATATATATAGTAGCCCTAAGGCTTGTTGCGGCATGCAACCCAATCCATATACATAAATATATAGCCCAAAGGCTTGTTACGGCGTGCAACTCAATCCATATGAATAAATATAATCAATATATCGTTGCGGCATACAAACAGATCTCATAAAGTATAATAGATATAATATGATGCGGCGTGCAGCCCGATCCCAAAATGCCACTCTCACTCAGGCCCTCGGCCTCACTCAGTCATCATTCTTCTCCAGTCTCACTCACAGGCTCACAATGTCCTGAAACTAGACTGACAACAATGATATAGTGTATCAATAACAACAACTCTAAGTCATAATACATCATATGGGCTACTCATTCCCGTATACTACCGAGCGAAGTGTAAATGCTCAATATGACTGGTCGGGTCATTACATAACTCATTGCTAAAACAAAGTAATCATTTAAATTACATAACTAGAAAGTTATTCTTATAACATGGTGCTTTCTATGAAAATTAAACTAGAAGAGCACTGAACTCAGAATCATACTTAGAACACGAAAAGAGCACAATAATCATAGAGTTAACTCAGTGGAAGAAAAGTTTTAGCTAATAAATACACGCTAGATAAAGATTTTAAACTGGTCACTTTGATCAAATAAAGATACAGATGGTAACACCTTAAAGCAAAAAATCCATAATATTGACAACTCCGTAGTATCATCAGCTATCTATTCATATAAATACCTAGTCGAACCCTTACTTTTGTTTAAATTTTATTTTAACAGAATACTTAAGTTCATGATTCCTACATACCAATTAACTCTAGATCACAATTCACACACATAATAAACTACAACTCATTCAAACAAATGTACAATCATTTCAGATATTCAAAGAAGAAGGAGAAAAAAAATGAGAAAGAGAAAAGAAAAATACTTCAGTTACTAACCTTTTTGCGGGCAGTGAACTACGGTACGTTGCTATCGGATCTAGCCTCAAACTTACTGTACTCAGGTACTCGTCAAATACCGGAACGAACAGAAAACAAAAGCCTTTGTTATGGCTAAATGCCGATAGAGGTAAAGAGATTAAGAGTAAGGGAGCCTGAGCTTTTTTAATAGTGTTTATTTTAGGGATAAAACAAGTAAAGCCAGTAGGCTTTACAGAGTTTGCAACGGCAGCTAAAATTTGAGCTTGAGGGTAAAGGGTGGTTAAAGGAGGCGGCTCAACAATAACATCCAAACGCCAGTAATTATATGTGTGAAATTAGGGTTCTTAGTTTTGGGCGGGATTTTGGAAACCTTAAATTTTGAGATTTAGTCATTGCGAGAGGTCAAAATCGTGTTGCAAGATAGCAAAAAAAGGGACTAACATGGATGAAGAAAGAAGAGGGATAGGGAACCCGTGACCCTCTCTTGTCTACAACGAATCTTTGTGAAAAAATTTGACTTGAGGAAGAAAACAAAATAGCTTCAAATAACTCCTGAAACTTTCATGAAAATGGTGAAACAAGGTCATGTGATAGGAAAGACCATTGAAGTTTATATAGACGATGTTGATATCCAATTTTGTCCCTCCTTTCTTCTAATTAATTAAAGTTCATGATTCCTACATACCAATTAACTCTAGATCACAATTCACACACATAATAAACTACAACTCATTCAAATAAATGTACAATCATTTTAGATATTCAAAGAAGAAGGAGAAAAAAAATGAGAAAGAGAAAAGAAAAATACTTCAGTTACTAACCTTTTTGCGGGCAGTGAACTAGGGTACGCTGCTATCGGATCTAGCCTCAAACTTACTGTACTCAGGTACTCGTCAAATACCGGAACGAACAGAAAACAAAAGCCTTTGTTATGGCTAAATGCCGATAGAGGTAAAGAGATTAAGAGGAAGGGAGCCTGAGCTTTTTTAATAGTGTTTATTTTAGGGATAAAACAAGTAACACCAGTATGCTTTACGGAGTTTGCAACGGCAGCTAAAATTTGAGCTTGAGGGTAAAGGGTGATTAAAGGAGGCGGCTCAACAATAACATCCAAACGCCAGTATTTATATGTGTGAAATTAGGGTTCTTTGTTTTGGGCGGGATTTTGGAAACCTTAAATTTTGAGATTTAGTCATTGCGAGAGGTCAAAATCGTGATGCAAGATAGCAAAAAAAGGGACTAACATGGATGAAGAAAGAAGAGGGATAGGGAACCCGTGACCCTCTCACTTCTACAACGAATCTTTGTGAAAAAATTTGACTTGAGGAAGAAAACAAAATAGCTTCAAATAACTCCTGAAACTTTCATGAAAATGATGAAACAAGGTCATGTGATAGGAAAGACCATTGAAGTTTATATAGACGATGTTGACATCCAATTTTGTCCCTCCTTTCTTCTAATTAATTGATGTTCATGATTTCTACATACCAATTAACTCTAGATCAAAATTAACACACATAATAAACTACAACTCATTCAAATAAATGTACAATCATTTTAGATATTCAAAGAAGAAGGAGAAAAAAAATGAGAAAGAGAAGAGAAAAATACTTCAGTTACTAACCTTTTTGCGGGCAGTGAACTACGGTACGCTGCTATCGGACTAGCCTCAAACTTACTGTACTCAGGTACTCGTCAAATACCGGAACGAACAGAAAACAAAAGCCTTTGTTATGGCTAAATGCCGATAGAGGTAAAGAGATTAAGAGGAAGGGAGCCTGAGCTTTTTTAATAGTGTTTATTTTAGGGATAAAACAAGTAACACCAGTAGGCTTTATGGAGTTTGCAACGGCAGCTAAAATTTGAGCTTGAGGGTAAAGGGTGATTAAAGGAGGCGGCTCAACAATAACATCCAAACGCTAGTATTTATATGTGTGAAATTAGGGTTCTTAGTTTTGGGCGGGATTTTTGAAACCTTAAATTTTGAGATTTAGTCATTGCGAGAGGTCAAAATTGTGATGCAAGATAGCAAAAAAAGGGACTGACATGGATGAAGAAAGAAGAGGGATAGGGAACCCGTGACCCTCTCTTGTCTACAACGAATCTTTGTGAAACAAGGTCATGTGATAGGAAAGACCATTGAAGTTTATATAGACGATGTTGACATCCAATTTTGTCCCTCCTTTCTTCTAATTAATTTTCTTCTAATTTTGTCCCTCCTTTCTACTAATGTGTTAGACATTCTGACCACCGAAGGGCATCACATTGTAACAATATGTACCAAAATTTGTTATAAATGAATTTTTTTCCTAATCTTTCGGGTTCATCTAAATTTGGTTGTGCTTGCAATAAGCCTCAAGGAAACTCATCAACTCGTGTCCGACCGTGGCATCAATCATTTGATCGATATTTTGTAGTAGGAACGAGTCTTTCAGGCACACCTTATTAATATCATTATAGTCTACACACATACGCACATCATTTGAGGGGAAAGTGTGGAAGCCAGTTCCAACAGGTTTTGACGCCAAGGGTTCATGTCTTCTTTCTTGAATTGGTTCATCCAACATGCCTTCTTGATCCTCCTCTACTTCAGATATTTCTGTGTCTCCTGGTTGGCCCCCAAATATTGGGGGATCGTCTTCTTCGGAAGAGTTTGTTGTGGATTCATTGCTTTAATTGAGAGGTATATTCCATTGTATCGTCTTCTGATGAATTTAGAGATTCCGACCATGTGGTATCTCCTCCTAACAAGTTTCTTGGCTGGGACACATAGAGGTCCGAAGTCTTCTAATGAGAAATCATCAAATTTTCGGGGTTGGACCCTTTTGAACTTTCTCCCTTGGTGTGTTTCTGGGCTGCAAGAGCATCTTTTCTTTCCCAATTAATTTTTACAATATCGAATTCAGGTTCTTCTTTTAAGGGTTGGATGAATGAGATAGGATTCTGTGAGGTAGTAGGAAAGGTAGAAAAGGTGTAGTCCAATTTTGGTGGGGAATATGCTTGTGTTGACATGGGGTAGAAGATAGGTTTTGAAGGGAAAAGTGGGGGGTTTTTTTGACTCAAAGAGGTCATTTCTCAAAAGTTAAATTTGTTCCTTGATTGAAATTGTCTCTTTTTGTTGTTGTTAGAAGAACTGGAAAAGTGAAGTTCCTAGCGGACAAATATCATAGTGTAAATTTGTCAATCTTAGCTCCAAGGCTTTTATTAGTCCTGCATGGTGAGACGCCGTCTGCTCCACCTCTTTCACAATTTTTTCTACTTTTCTCATCATCTTGTTTTTTGTGTGGGCCACGTTTTTTATGGTGTTGCCAATATTTTTGAGCATTTTGTTTTGGCAGATGAAATTTTTTGATTTCTAGTTCATTGTTTCTTTGATGTCACTTGTTGGGGCTTTTTCTCCAGAAGGTAGTACTATGTTTTTCTTGGGGATTTTTGGAGCATGGATGATACTCTCTTTTTCAAAAGGTTGAAGTGAAGGAAAATCTTGGGTATGCCTGGAACTTGATGGGATCAACATGAATATTTGAGGTTGTGTGGACTTTAGGGTTGATGGTGTTTTAGGTTCAAATGACTTTTTGGATTCTGGGTTACGAGTTGATGGTGGTTTGGGTTTTGGTGTGGTTTCCCTATCGTCCCAGCTTGGGGTGAATTTTTCTGGTAGTTTTGGTCATTCTTGGGGTTTGTAACTGACAAGAAATTTATATTTACCTGGACGGCTTAATGATCCAATTGAAGGGTCTTTATTTTCATATTTGGCTCGAAATTGCTTTTCAGTAGTTTTCTCCTTTTTCTTGGATTTTGGTTTAGTCTCGTTGAGGCCTAATCTTTCCCAATGACGCAGGTGATGTTCATCATATTCTCCAATTGGATCTTCCAAACTGTCTTGGCAGTCGCAGCCGAGATCCCAAGGACAGTGTCTCGTAAAGGGGCATTTGAACCACCAAACTGTTCTGCCGTGTTTGTCAAAATGTTGACACCAGTCATGTTCTTCCATGATACTTTGTATATTCTAGAATAATTCTCTATGAGGGGTCAGGGTATGTATCTGTTGTATCTTTGGGTTGAATCATTTGGCAAGAAAAGATGGTTTATTGCATTTTTGAGATGGGAATGGTCAAAGCTTATGGGAATGGCCAAAGCTTATGGAAATGGTTTTGTCATTTCTTTTGGTAAAAGTTGGCTCCCCAGATTTTAGAGGTTCTTCTGGTCCCTTAGCCTTTCATAATTTGTGATCCACGAATCAAGAAGAATTTTGGCTAGTTCATCTCTGTAAATTTATCTAGGTATTTGGGTGCACGTGGTGTTTCCTTTGGTAGCATAAATATTCAAGAGTAAAGCATTCTTTCCTCTAGGAAGGCAGAGATCCATGGCATGATTTTGGACCCGCCACGCCATTTCGTGATGAAGAGTGGCTTGGATAAAATCTTTGGCTTGTGGGGCACCTTGGATTTGGACTTGGATTTTGAGTGCTTCGGTTAAGTATGGATCATAAAGGGACATGTTGAAATTTGGAAAGATAGTTATGAAGACAATCCCTGCATTCAAGGTAACTTCTGCACTACCCAAATTTGCATGTTGGTATTCCAAGTATCTTGTATCTAGAAGAGAAAGTCGAGCAACAACAGGCTGACCTTTCTTCCATGATAAGTCAGAGCAATTCAGATAACACCAAAGTGGATATGGGTAAAACCATGATCTCTCCATTTTTTGGGAAAATCATCTGGAATTTGGAGGATAATAAATTGTTCCTCCCGAGTGGCAAGAATAGTATGATGTTCAAGTTTTGACGCAACAACATATTCTTTGACTCCTTTTGATTTGTGTTGGAAAGGAACCCGTTTGGGTCCATCGTGCAAATATTTTTTTAGTAAAAGCTAAGGGTTTATGAGGGGTAGTTCAGTGGAAGATACCTTCTGTTCATCGGGTACGATATCGACTTCATAGAGGTAATCATATTTTTTGGACAAGGTTTTATATAGAGTAAGAAATATATTCATTTTGCAAGGGAAGGGAATGATGGAAATGACTCAGACATATTCAGTAAATTGTTCCTCCCTCCGGATGGGCTGGATCTGATACCACGATATAAGAAACAGAGCAAGAAACTCCAAGAAACCAAAATATATCATTTTGGAGGAAATGAATAAGTTGCTGGTAGTTAATGACTAACCTGAGTTTTCCTCTTGTCTGCTCAGCTCTTTTGTTGACATAAAATTCTTCACATGCCCATTGTGAATCTGATGGCTCTATTAGATAAAATTGCAAAACTTCTTCGCATTCTTTCTTTGCAAGCTGAAGATATCTGGATTCATGCCTGAATGACAGGCTTTCGTTGGATTGATGTTTTCATTTTTCTTGAAAGGGAGCTTGATAAAAAACTCCTCGTTTTTCCAAAATGGGATTTTTCCTTTCTTCATGAAATCCTTGTGGGATTCAGCACATGAATGCTCAAGGAGATTTTGCTCAATCTCTTTGATTTGTTCGTCGTCGGTGATTTGGAATAGCATTGGAATCTCAGAATAAAGTTTGAACTGCTTTTTAAAGGTTATCTTGTTAGCCCTGATCTGGAGTTGATCTTTAAGTTGTTTGAAAATGTCGAATCGAACAATAAGATCTTTTCCTGGCACATCAGACCCTATCGGCTTGGTTCTGTACTTCAATCCTGGAAAGAACTCAATTGTGCCCGGATGCTTTGTGATGACAGTGGTAGTCAGGATTCCATAATGATGCAGTGTTAAAATCCTTAAAGTGCGGCACCCATTGATCTTCAGGGAGAATAGCAGGATTCATGAGGGAACAAGTAGCTCCAGTATCGATGAGAGCAATAATTCGAGTTGGTTTATCCCATTTGGATGAATAAACCTTGAGTTCTACTTGAGGGATGACTAGAGAGCGTTGATCTCTTCTCAGGCTTCGGCCACCGGTTCTGAAATTTGGTAATAGTCATCGCCTTGATCTTCGTATATATCAAGAGAGAACGAAGTTTCTTCAATGGGTTCATCATCCATAGAGAATATGGACTGAAGGTCCTTTTCTTTTTTGAGATGTATAATCTTCAGTCTCATTAAGGATTTTGACAGATCTTCTCGATTTGGGGCAATTTCTCGTGAAATTTCCAATTTTGTGGCAAATAAAGCATATGTTTTTCTTGTGAAAATTTCTTGGCCTTCTTTGTCTGAAATATTTTGTGCGCTTCTTGGACCTTGATTTTCCATCTAAAATTCTTGGCCATCTGAACCTCCTGAATGCTTTCCGTCGCCTAGATATGTGGCAGGAACATCCTGATCTGGTGATCAGATCGGATTTGCGGCATGCTTTGTCAAGTGTTGGATTGTGTTGGATAATTTGTTTCAAGGATGGGCACTTTGTACAAATGTCCTCTAATGCGACAAAAATAGCTTGCCTATTGTAGACAACTTGTGGAATGGTTATCGATTGAAACTTTTCTTCAATGATGGGCATGGTTGGGCTTGCCAACAACTTTGGAAGGGAAAATACAAAGGCTTGATTCAGGTTGATGTCCCCGCCGATTTCAAAGTATATCTTTGCCATTTTTTGAGAATGTCTGTCAATGTCATTTCTGTCGAGTGACACACACTTCATCTCGAAGAGTTGTCTTCGCATTTTCTCTTGTCTTTGGCAGGTATCTCCGCATAAAACTTCATGTAGGATTCTGATGTTGAAGGAAAAATCCTGGGAAGTAAGATAAGTATTTTTATCTTGAATCCCAAGTGAGTTCCACCAATCTCTGAGGATTCCTGAGAACCGTGAAGTTAGTTCTGACAGGATGATATGCTTTTCTCGTTCCACCAAATTTTTGGTCACCATCCAAGTTTAGAAGTTTTGGATCCTTTGAGGCCATTTTGAAACCTTGACATCATCTAAGGTGAAAGCATGGAAGCTAGTTCCAACAGGTTTTGACGATATGGGTTCATGTCTTCTTCCTGGAATTGGTTCATCCAACATGCCTTCTTGATCCTCCTCTATTTCAGATATTTCTTTGTCTCTTGGTTGGCTCCCAAATATTGGGGAAGCGTCTTCTTCGGAAAAGTTTGTTGTGGATTCATTGCTTGATTGAGAGTTATCTTCCATTGTATCATCTTCTGATGAAGTTAAAGATTCCGACCATGTGGTATCTCCTTCTAACATGTTTCTTAGCTGGGAGAGATAGAGGTCCGAAGTCTTCTGATAAAAAATCATCAGATTTTTGGGGTTGGACCCTTTTAAACTTTCTCCTTAATCTCGTCTTTTCTTGGTTTGTTTCTGGGCTGCAAGAGCATCTTTTCTTTCCCAAATCATTTTTGCAATATCAAATTCAGGTTCTTCTTTTAAGGGTTGGGTGAATGAGATAGAATTATGTGAGGTAGTAGGAAAGGTAGAAAAGGTGTAGTCCAATTTTGGTGGGGAATATGCTTGTGTTGACATGGGGTAGAAGGTAGATTTTGAAGGGAAAAGTGGGGGGTTTTGTGACTCAAGGCGGTCATTTCTCAAAAGTTGAGTTTGTTCCTTGATTGAAATTGTCTCCTTTTGTTGTTGTTAAAAGAACTGGAAAAGTGAAGTTCCTGGCGGACAAATCTCATATTGTAAATTTGCCAATATTAGCTCCAAGGCTTTGATTAGTCCTGCATGGTGAGACGTCGTCACTTCCACCTTTTTCTCAATTGTTTCTACTTTGCTCATCATCTTGTTTTGTGTGTGGGCCACGTTTTTATGGTGTTGCCAATATTGTTGAGCACTTTGTTTTGGCAGATTAAATTTTCTGATTGCCACTTCATTGTTGCTTCGATGTCATTTGTTGGGGGTTTTCTCAAGAAGGTAGTACTATGTTTTTCTTGGGGATTTTTGGAGCATGGCTGATACCCTCTTTTTCAAAAGGTTGAAGTGAAGGAAAATCTTGGGTATGAATGGAACTTGATGGGCTTAAAATGGATATTTGTGGTTGTGTGGACTTTTGGGTTGATGGTGTTTTAGGTTCAGCTGGCTTTTTGGATTCTGGGTTGTGAGCTGATGGTGGTTTGGCTTTTGGTGTGGTTTTCCTATCCTCCCACTTGGGGTGAATTTTTCTAGTAGTTTTGGCCATTCTTGGGGTTTGTAACTGACAAGAAATTCATATTTACCTGGACGACTTAATGAGCCAATTGAAGGGTCTTTATTTTCATATTTCGCTCGAAATTTCTTTTCAGTAGTTTTCCCCTGTTTCTTGGATTTTGGTTTAGTCTCGTTGAGGCCAAATCTTTCCCAATGACGCATGTGATGTTCATCATATTCATCAATTGGATCTTCCAAATAGTCTTGGTAGTCGCAGCCGAGATCCCAAAGGGGCATTGGAACTACCAAATTTTTCTTCCCTCTTTGTCGAAATGTCGACACCAGTCATGTTCTTCCATGATGCTTTGTATATTCCAGAAGAATTCTCTGTCAGGGTCAGGGTGTGTATCAGTTGTATCTTTGGGTTGAATCATTTGGAAAGAAAAGATGGTTTTATTGGTTTTTTTTAGATGGGAATGGTCAAAGCTTATGGAAACGGTTTTGTCATTTATTTTGGTAAAAGTTGGCTCCCCAGATTGTAGAGGTTCTTCTAGTTCCCTTAACCTTTCATAATTTGTGATCCATGAATTAGGAAGAATTTTGTCTAGTTCACCTATGGAAATTTGTCTGGTATTTGGGTGCACGTGGTGTTTCCTTTGGTAGCATCAATATTCAAGAGTAAAGCATTCTCTCCTCCAGGAAGGCAGTGATCCATGGCATGATTTTTGGCCCGCCACGCCATTTGGTGATGAAGAGTGGCTTGGATAGAATCTTTGACTTTTGGGGCACCTTGGATTTGGACTTGGATTTTGAGTACTTCGATTAAGTATGGGTCATAAAGCGACATGTTCAAATTTTGAAAGATAGTTATGAAGACAGTCTATGCATTAAAGGTAACTTCTGCAGTACCCAAATTTGCATGTTGGTATTCCAAGTATCTTGTATCTGGAAGAGAAAGTCGAGCAACAACAGACTGACCTTTTCTTCCATGATAATTCAGAGCAATTCGGATCGAACAAAATGGATATGGTTAAAACCATGATCTCTCCATTATCTTGGAAAATCATCTGGAATTTGGAGGGTAATAAATTGTTCCTCTCGAGTGGCAAGAATAGGATGCTGGTCAAGTTTTGAGGCAGCAACATATTCTTTGACTCCTTTTGGTTTGTGTTGGACTAAGGAACGGATTTGGGTCCATGGTGCAAATTGATTTTTTAGCAAAAGCTAAGTAAGGGTTTATGAGGGGTAGTTCAGTGGAAGATACCTTCTGTTCATCGGGTAGGATATCGACTTCATAAAGGTAATCAAATTTTTTGGACAAGGTTTTATATAGAGTAGGAGACATATTCATTTTTGCAAGGGAAGGGGATGATGGAAATGACTCAGACATATTTAGTAAAATGTTCCTCCCTCCAAAAGGATGGGCTGGATCTGATACCACGGTATAAGAAACAGAGCAAGAAACTCCAAGAAAGCAAACTATATCATAGATACAAAATTTTTCCTTCAAAAAGGGCTGGCTATTACCAAGTTACACTAACAGTTAATTTGCTTATAGTCGCAAAAGTTTTCCTACAAAGGGGTTGGCTTCACAACCCATAAAGGACGGCTTGCCAAGCTACATAACTCTGAAAACTTTTGTACTAGAACCAACTTCAGCTGTTATAACTCAGAAAATTTTCGTACTACAATAATCTAACTTTCTTAGAGTATTCTTACTCTATTTTCATACATGGACCGGTCTTTCCATCTATTCGAAAGAAATAACAAGAGGTAAATTTAGAAGGAACTCATATGTAATATATCACAAAGGTTCAAAAAGGTTACAAGATGATCTTACAACTACTATATGGCCTCCTTTATATAGGACTAGAAGGTTATTACAAGACAAACTTATATTATAAAATAAACCTATCTTACATGGCAAACCTATTTACAAATGGGTCCCTTTTAACATGTGAAGGACCTTAGGCAAAGCAACTAAAAAGCTCCTGAAAACATGTGAAAGGGGTGAGATATACATGGTTTAGCATGTGAAGGTTTGTGGGAGCATGTGAAAGCATGTGAAAATAGGGTGTTTCATGTGACAAAGCATGTGTAGGCATGTGGAAGCATGTGAAAGCGGGACCCGGATGGTCTGGAAGGATGTGAAATGTTGGCTTGGCATGGGTAGATGATTTTTAGGGTATTTTGGTAGATAATTTGGGATTATGGTGGGATTAGCATGGATTTTGGATAATTATCTTCCATTGATTTTCTCGGTTTGTCTTCTAGGCATCATTTCAAAGATCTTGTGTAGTAACGCCTGGAACTTGACAATTCTTCTTCGCTATGTTCCTTCTCTCTTGGATTGAGGGATGTGATCTGCAACCTTAATCTAGAGATGTCTTGAGTTATTTTTTCCCGGATGATTTCATATGGAATTTGATATTCCTTTGCTGCTTCTCGAACTTTTTCCCAGTGAGGATGAGTGATGATATAATTCCAGCTTGTCCAATCTTTTGGCCATATCTCTTTCGAGATGTACTTGTTTTGCTGGAAGATAATTCTTTGTGCTTCAGTATATTCTTCTTCCATGGATAAAATGGACACGGGAAATTTCCACCAGAATGACGCATTTGCTTGTGCCTGGAATTTTTCGTTAATAATCTTCACTAGCCTATGAAACATGAATACCTTTGCTTTGTAGGAATCGTTAAAACATTTTATCCAATATCTCCTAGGCTTGAACCATAGTAAAAATACTTTAAGAGGTGGTTCAATGTTGTCAAAATCTTTGAAGACGTTGCACTTGAATTCCATGGAAATGTAATACTGATGGCATAGGTACCAGAAAAACCATAATAGTTCTTGTGGAAAATCCTTGGCTTGTGCTATGAATATATAGCAGAACGGATATTCTGGATTGACCCCATAAGTCTTGAGAATGGCTTGAGAATGGATTCTCCATATTGCCGGAAAACTTGGAGCTCATAATAAGTTATTCTTTCCATTATAATTGACGGATCAAAGGGATCCATGAGGTTGAAAGCTCCAGTGGATGATCCGTTGGCTTCAATGAACTTGTTCCTGATACATTTGAAAGAATGAAGATGTAGTTGATTACTTTTTCTTTGACTTCAGCTTTGCTAGGGAAAATCTCTTTGAGAATTCTTCCGGTCAAGACAGAAAATCTGCAAGGATATTATCCTTTCCTTTCAGGTGCTTCACTTGAAACTTATATGGAGAGAACCATTGAGCCCATATGAGAATCTTAGGATTGGGAATTATCTTTGCATTTATTTGGATCATCTTTGGGAAGGCTTTCATATCCATTTCTATCAAAAATTCTATGTGAATTAGGAAAAAGTTGAATTTCTTGATTTCGTTCTTTACTGCAAGAATTCCGTTGAAGGTAGAGCGATAATGTTGCTCGGCATCTTTAAACTGTCCGCTGGCATATCCGCATATTCTCCTCTGGCCATCTTTTTTTCGAATAGAACGGCACTCCAATATTCATTGCTGGCATCCGTTTGCAGTAGCTTCTTACCTTCTGAAAGGATGTAGAGGGACTTGACATTTTTAGATATCTCCTTTATTTCCCTGACTACTTCATCTTGTTTCTTTCCCCATGATGAAGCATTTTTCTTGAGCATCTCTGTGAGAGGAGAAATGTATGTAGATATATTTGGGATGAAATCTCTCACATAATTTACTACGCCCAAGAACTATTAGATCTGCTTTGTTGTGAGGTTGGTATCTAGAAATTTGAGTAGTTCTTGACATATATGTGGTCCTGGACTGTGTGCACCTTGGACAAAATGCATTCTAAGAAAATCAATCTCCTTTTGGGAAAAATTCATTTTTTTTTGCTGAAAGCATGATCCCATAGTGTGTTATCAATGCCTCAAACTGACGAAACAAGTTGACATATTCCTCCAATGTATCACTAAATAACAGGATGTCATCAATGTAAACTAAAGAGGTATAGGATGGGTTGGAATATTTTTATCATGGCTTTTTGGGGCAGGGAGGGTACAATTTTCAACCCTAAGGGCATGACTTTCCATTGGAAGTGATGATCGGGATGCAAAATCCTGCTTTGGGTCTTTCTTCAGGGTGAATTCTCAATTGCAAAAAAAAAAAAGGATTTTAAATCAAACTTGAAAAAATATTTGGCCTTGGCTAAGTGGGAGAAAAGAGTGAGTTTATTTGGGATAGGGAATTTATCATCTTGGAGGAAATGGTTAAGTGGCTGGTAGTTAATGACTAACCTGAGTTTTCCTCTTGTCTCTACTACATTGGCTAGCCAATCTGGATATCTTACCTCTCTGACCGAACCAATTTTAAGCAAGCGGTTTGCCTCTTCTTTGAAGAATTTATTCATGGCCTCGGAAATAGGGCACTTCTTCTGTCGTACTAGTGGTACGTTGGGATCCAAGCTGAGCTTATGCATGGATATTTTTGTCTGGATACCTTTCATATCCTCGTGTGACCATGCAAAACAATCAGCATTAAGTTTAAGGAATTCAATAAAACTAGACTTGAGTTCGAGGTGCAGTCCTGTCCCCAAATGAGATTTACTTTCTAGGAATTCTTCGAATAATGCCACTTGCTCCAGTTCCTCCGACGTGGACTTCGTTGAGTCCGTTTCTTCTGGAACATGGAAATACCTCAGCACCTGGTATTATTATGATGGCTCTGCCTCTTGGATAACCTCTTCTAGCTTGGGAACATGTGTCGGTCCCTGTAATTGCTATGCCATGTTCTCCTTCCCCTTGCTACTGGAAACTGATATTGCATTCATCTCCCACGTTGCCGTTTGATTACCTCTTATCTCCTTGATTCCTTTCTGCATAGGAAACTTCAGCAACTGGTGATATTTTGAAGGTACCTCTTTCATATCGTGTAACCATGGACTTCCTAAGATGATGTTGTATCCCATATCACCACCTACGACTTTGAAGAGAGTTGTTTTCATTACTCCTTCAGCATTCGTGAGCAGCAAGGTCTCTCCCTAGGTCGTTACGCTCGCGAGGTTGACTCCAGCGAAGAGTTTTGTTGTCGTAATAATGCTTCCAGTGAGTTTAGCTTGCTCCAATACTCTCCATTTATGATATTGGCCGAACTTCCTCGATCTACCAGAATACGTTTAATTTTAAAATTTAACACATTAAGAGATTGCCAGTGTATCATTGTGTGGTAGCAGCAATTCCTCCGCGTCTTCCTCCATGAAAGTGATATCATCTTCTTGGAGTCTTTTACTGTGAGTTATCAATACTTTCGTCTTCTTTGCGGCCAAAAAAGTGACCCCTTTAATCTCGTTCCCCCCGAAAATCATATTGATCATTTGGCGTAGGGTTTCTTCTCCTACTTTCGTAGGTTCCGCATTGTATCTATTGCAACCATAGTTGTTCTTAGCTCGGTCTCTCAACAATTCTCGGAGATGACCATTCTTCAATAGCATTTCCACCTTTTTCCGTAGGTGTCAGCAGTCCCATTTTCGGTGACCATTTCTCCCATGGTATTCGCACCATAAATTGGGATCCCTTTGGCTGGAATCGGATCTCATAGGTGTCTGGAATCGTTCCTCTTTAATGTTCCTCATGGCTGACACCAGTTTCACTACACTGGTGTTGAAATTATATTCTGATAACCTGGGTAAGAAATATTCCAAGACCCCGACGTTTATTTATCTTGAAGTGATCTATTGTTTCATCCACGATCAGTCCCTCTGTCAACGGTGAACCTATTTGTTGTTCAGAAATTTCTGCCACGGCCTTCGGTCCGCTCGTAGGGCAAGAAGTAGCCCCTCGAAGTCCGTCTATCCACGTCGTAGTCATCCTTTGATTTTTATTTGCTCTTCTCTTGTCCTTTGATCAATGATGTAGAACCGACCTGGTCATCTTCGATCCTTATCTTTGATTCGTACCGATTGTGTACATCTGCCAAGGTTGTTGCTTGAAACTCAAGAAGGCTCTCCTTCAACTTCAGAGAAGTGTTTGAACTTCTCGGATTCAATCTTTTGGTGAATGCTTCCGCTTCCCATTCATCCGGGACAGCCGGGAGCAACATTCTTTCTTTCTGGAATAGGATAAAAAACTCTCGTAATAATTCAAACTCTTCTTGTGCGATCCTGAATATGTCGGCCTTCCGGGCTTGCACATTTCTAGCCCCGGCGTGAGCTTTAATGAAAGAATCTGCGAACATCTCAAACGAATATATGGAATGCTCAGGCAATAGTGAATACCACGTTAGGGCTCCCCTCATGAGAGTTTCGCCAAACTTCTTTAGCAACATAAATTCAATTTTGTGAGGAGCTAAATATTTTCCTTTCACCGACGTTGTGTAGGTAGTAATATGCTCATGTGGATCTGAAATTCCATCATGCTTTGGAATTTCAGGCATTTTGATCGCTTCGGGATTAGTTCTAGTGTCGCACTTGGTTTGTACGGTAATTGAATATACTTCTTCGAGCTCAGGCCCTTCAATAATGGTGGTGCACCCGGGATTTGATCCATGCGGGCGTTTACTTCCCTCATGAATCGTAAAAGCTCATCTTTAAATGAGATGTTCTCGTTGTTGAGACCGGATATGCTCCCCCTAGCCTCATCGGATCTAACTTCACCCCTGGGAGTGTTGTTGTCGATTCTCTGCGTTGTTTGGTCTGCGGGACAGCGGGAGGAATTGGGTCTCGTATGTTTGCATTATTTGAGGCCTCCGATAGCACCTGCTTTAATTCGGTCATAACTTGATCGTGCCATGTGAGATGGCTTGGAATGATCGCATGTTGCTCTTGCAGGATCCTCACAGCATCCGCTACATCCTCCTCATTAGCATCATCGGGAGTGGTCTTCCAAACCCGTCGAGGGTACTGCCTGTATGCACCGGCATGGCATCATTCCCCTCATTGCGAGTGTCACTTATTGAGTCCTCAAAATGAGGTTGATACCCTCGAATTTCAAGGTTGTGTGCATCGTTAGTAGTGTTATCTACCATTTTTTGTGATTTCTTCTAAGACAAAATAATCAAAACGCATTAGTAAATAAAGAAAGGATCAATTTAGTTACACGGTTGTCTAGGCCCCACGGTGGGTGCCAACCTATTTACCGGTAAACGGTACAGTTGAATTTAAACTTAGTTTCTAGACAAGTCACTAATCTGATCTTGAAATAATATAATAATTGAAGAAATATATAATACTTTGCCTTATAATGTGAATGAAACAACAATAATGATAGTTCTGTGAACACTATTTCCGGGCACAACAATGATGAAATCAAAAAGAAAGAAAGTAAAATTGTATAAAGCTTTGTATAGAATATGGTATATGTTTTGCCAGAAAATTTGTATCCTCTACAATGGAAGTTGAGCTCACTATTTATATCTATATCTAAGGAAAGAGGTCCTAGGATCATTCCCTTCTTTAATGTCAATTATGAGGGTCATTGATGAAGATGTAACGGTGAACAAAAATGCCAAATTCTTTGTAACGGGTCGTCGATCTTAATGCTACAGAATATTCCATAGTAAATGATATCGGGTGCAGAGCATTTAATACACCTTTATGAACGTTATCCTTTCCGGTTACAAGCGGAGTGGCTGCGTTCGGTCCTCATCCCCATCTTGGATTCCACGTGACCTCCTCTTAGTAAACCACGTGTGTCATATCATATTTTACCCTTTACACCTATCTATTTGGTTTCTTTTTGTTTTGATTCTAATATTGTTTTCTTCTTCTTTGTGTTTTTTCAGTTCGAACATCCCTAATTAACATTGGCAGATTACCACATGGGCTGGTCAAAACTTTCAACTCACTTGTTCTGCTTTCTCAATATGATTCGCCCTTGATTCACTTTTTTAATTAGAATTTGATTAAATATGGTACACCTTTGATTCCCAAGTTTCTCTTAAAAGAAATTAGGGAAAATGCATAAGTACCTTCCTGACCTGGATTTTCAGCTACACACTCTATTTTTGTGGGGGTTTTATTATCCCCTAAACTATTTTAAAATAGAATTATTTGTACCCTTAAAGATTATGAGGCACAGTGTGTGTACTTCACTCTCCTTAGGATAGTGAGAAGCAAGAAAAAATAATTTTTCATATTTTTTTTTGTGTGGTTTTTTTACATTTTTAGTGAGATGTATAATTTCTTACTTTTTTCCTTTTCCTTTTCCTTTTCCTTCTTCTCCTCCACTTCGTCATTCCCGTCAATAACATACAGCACTCGCCAGCGACTTGTTTGCCCTTCTTCTTTAATTATTTTTGTTTGTCAGCTTCTTTCTATTTCTCTTCCTCTCTAACACACAAATCACACTTTCATAAAAATCACTCAGATTTGAAAATGCTCATCACTGAAAAAGCTTTTTTCTACCAGAAAAGATGGAGTTTTTGAAATTTCAAACCAAAAGAAGTATTTTCTTACCCAACAGACACACATATACTCACTTAATTCACTATCACTCTTCTCTTAATCATAAGAGCCACCATTTCTACACCCCCACAATTACCGGTGATCGAAACCATCCAAAATGCTATCACCACAATAGCCATTCAAAAGTCTCAAGGCGTAGCTTAGCAGACGACGACGACGAAGAAGAAGAAGAAGAAGAAGAATGAAGAAGAAGAAGAAGAAGAAGAAGAAGAAGAAGAAGAAGAAGAGACCACAGGCCAAAAATTAGACATGTGGAGAAACTTTTGTTGTTTAGTTTGGAGGTGACGAGAGTAAATGAAAAAGAGAAAAGAGAAAGAAGAAAATAAGGGAAAGAAAAGAAAAATAATTTTAAATAAAATATACACTTGCTAGGGTGTGTAGTTCACCTCCCAGCAGAAATCTGGTTATAGTATTTCAAGACTGGATTTATTAATTTAGGAGGATAATAAAATCCCGCAAAGATAAAGCGTATAGTTAAGAATCCGGCTATAGATCAAGGAGGTACTTATGCATTTTCCCAAGAAATTATTTGGTTTTAGAATGAAATAAGTCCAATAGTGCGGAATGTACGTAGAGATAATTTATGTAGCTATTGGCATACACATAATTTTGCATGCACTATTATTATTGTTCGGCTTGTAAGTGTGTTTCAGCTAGGGGTATTTTTGTCTAAGTTTTTATTTTCACATTAAAAGTGCAGCTAAATATTGAATAATTTTGGAATAGTAAATTAACGACCGAAAGGTTGCTACGTCCAATTCTTTTTCCTAATAAGGATAGAGTGCCCGTAGATGGATCTCGACCCTCCACCAGTCCGGCTAATTACCCCAGGGTCGTTTGGTAGAGTGTATAAGAATAATGCTAAATAGAGTGTATTAGTAATGTTGATATTACTAACGCTGATTAGTTATGATGATATTAGTATTGCTGATATTAGTTATGCTGGTATTAGTTATGCATGTATTAGTTATACTGAGATTATTTCTTATCGTCTGTTTTGTTTGGTGTATTAAAAATTACATGCATTACATAATTTCTTTAAAAAGTTATTTGTCTACAAAAATACACTCCAAATTCCTTAGGGATAATTACATTAAAGTGTGTCCGTGGAGCAATTAGCCTCACAGGAGAGCAAGAGGAAGATCCCACGATTGTTGAGTAAAGTACTTTAATTTCCAAAGGAATTGCGATTTTTTTAGCTTTTTTTGTTGTTAAATAAGATATTTTAATAGAAGAAATGATTAATCGAAAGAATTTAATATTACAAAACGGGGTGGGGAAAAATAGAAAAGCAAATTTGTCAACATGTATCTTATTTACATCAATGAACAATAGGTAAAATGAATTTTAGTCAAGCTTAAAATTTGAAGGGCAATTTTATCTTTAACTAAGCTTATGCATGTATTAATAACCCTGGTATTGCTAATACTATAGTTTGTTATGTATTAGCTATACATAGGATACTACCAAATATGATGTGTAATAAATGCTTGTATTAGTTATACATATATTAACAAAATTTTACCAAATAACGTATTACTAATACACAAAGCTAATGCATGCATTATTTTTTCTAATGCTCTCTACCATACAACCTCTTAGAAAGTAATAGTACAAACTTAACATGTGTAATTAAAGAGGAAATAATCAGTTTGACAGCAGCAAAATAATATCAATATTAGCCCTATTTCTTTTCTATTACAAAGTGGCTAATCTCCCATTTTAAGAGGTGGAACTGAAAATGAGTTTGAATTCTTGTCATGTGCACCATCTCATAATTAATTGTTTTTACCTTTTTTAGGCTACTGTATTATCTTTCATTTTTAATCCACACTTCTCTATAAACTAATTAAATTACTAGCGAAGCAGAAGTTACATTCAAGAAGTTTTGAAGCTACAATATTAAGTCAGTTTCAAGAACCAGGACTTGATAATAGTTTTATCACTACTAAAAATTCGGGAAAAAACGATTACTAAAAGCGATCAAAGTTGATCCCTAAACAGTAAAAAGCGACCAAAATGCGTCCAAACAGGCTTGGTCGCTATTTTGCTGGTCCCTTTACCATAGAGACCAAATATTTCGGGTATCAAAAAAAGAGACCAACTTTGGTCGCTATATTATTTTAATAATATAAATTTAGCGACCAAATTTGGTCTCTATTTTTAAATTACGTTATTTATTTATTTATTATTATACAAAATATAGCGACCAACTTTGGTCTGTAAATAAAATATAATATTTTAAAATCTGGAAAATACCGACCACAGTTGGTCGTTTTTTTATTAATTTATTTAATTTATTTTAAACAGAAGCGACCACAATTGGTCGTTAATTTCCAGAAAAAATAATTTTTTTACTAATTTATTTAATTTATTTTAAACAGAAGCGACCACAATTGGTCGTTAATTTCCAGAAAAAATAATTTTTTTACTAATTTATTTAATTTGTTTTAAACTAAAGCGACCAATATTGGTCGCTAATTTCCAGAAAAAATATTCTTTTTTAATAACATAGCGACCAAAGTTGGTCGCTATTCTGAAAATCTGGGTTAGTTAGCGACCACCTTTGGTCGCTATTCTGGAAATCTAGGTTTAATAGCGACCAACTTTGGTCGCTTTTCTGGGTTTTATTTTGGCAGAAACTGCCTATTTTGGTAGCCACACCACCTGCCAGCATACCAAATCCTATTACAACAACAATACTAACACAACAACAATAACAATACTAACACAACAACAATACGAACTAACAACACAACAACAACAACAACATTAAAACCAATATTAAAACCAACAATAAACCAACAACGTATAAAGTTCAATAGAACTAACACATTTGACTAACAAAACTAAGTTAACACTTATTACAAGCCCATTCCAAAACGGTCCAAAGTTTTATTGTCTAGTTCAAAGTATATAAAATTACTCAATGACTGTTATATTCTATATCATTATCATCACCGTCTGATAAATCTTCATTATCAAGACGGTAATGAGAAGGGTCATTTCGTGGTGGACGAGAAGAACGATCACGGGGGGGACGGGAGGAACTAAGACGGGGATGACGGAAGGAACACTCACGTTCAAGTTGAGCCTCTGGCGATGGCTCGTGAGACCGGGGAACNGAGCATCTCTAAGCCTTTCTCGTTCCTTGGATGCTTCTAGCTCGCTTGTGAGCTTTGTCACAGTCTCCCGCATAGTGGAGAGGCTCTCCCCATCAAGTTGCTCGGCTTGCGAGGAAGTTCCTATTCCTTGCATTCCACAGTGATAGGGATGGAACTTCTTATTAAGAAGCCCGTATACCTTCCAATATTTTGCACCCCCAGCCGCCTGCATCCATAGTCTTTCTGTATCCTCCTCCGAAATATGGATTGGCTCGCCCGACCCATTAGGTGGCTGACTGCGTATGAATTCCTCCATGTCAACTCTGAATCGATCCTATAAGGAAAATTTTATTTAATTAGTATGTGAAAGATTATATTAGAGTATATCAGAATACTTAATGAAAAGAGAAAACTTACATGTACAGTCGATGATCGGTCGTCGACCCACCTTTCTGGATCAGTCTCTTTCTTTTTCTTGACAATATGAGTCTCCTTCAATAAATCATCTTGCTTCATTGGACGACCCAGCTTCTTTTCCTGAAAATTCATAAATAATAGTTAATAAACAGAATAGATATACTTTGAAAATTAAAATAAATAAATAAATTACGTACCAATCTTCTTTTTATAGTCCCTTGGCTGATCGCACCTCTAGTGTGCAAGGAGCCTCCCTTCTCGGATGTGCGAGCTTTCTTTCCTTTTTCGCTCTTCTTTAAGAATTCTGTGGTAAGCCACTGCCTTTGCAAATCCCTCCAAAATTCGTCAAGAAACCAGTTAGGCTTCTGGTTGTACAGTCTAGCGTTGGAGAAACTATGCGACAACCACTTCCGAGCCTTGAGATTAAAATTACGTGCCACCTCCGCGCTATAGCGGTGTTCCCATACACACTTGCTCTGTATTTCAAAAGTTAAATATTGTATGAAAATATCATAAATATAAATAATTATAAAGCTTAAAAGAAAATTTATACCTTAAATTCATTGAAAATTTGCTCCTTCAGCGAGAATGGGAATTCGCTCCAACTCGTATAAGGGGCATCATAAAGCTTTCTGGTGGCGTTGGTGATTATCCTCGTAGTAGTGTTACTCGGGATGAACCTGCAATTTAACAAAAAAACACATTAATATATTAGTACAAGCTGTACAAAACAATAAACGTAAAAAAATCAAGTTGCTCTTACCCATCACCCTCAGGGACTATGATGATCCTGCCATACTTATGCTTATGCACCTCCTCGTCATCATCAACATCATCGTTGGAAACAGGTACATTAGATGCATGTGTGGAAGGTGTAGGGGGGTCAGAGCTAGTATCTCGCAGGAGAAGTCCTGTAAGAGATGGAGCCGGTGAGGAAGATGGTTGTGATCCCTGTGACTGCAACATCGCGGGATCGACCGGAAGCTGCTGTGATACTGATGCCTCTGACCCCCGTGGCTGTGGAACCAGTGGCTATGACCCACGTGGTTGTGACCCCCGTGGCTGTGACCTGGATGGATGTGAGCCATGTGCTCGTGAGGCAGCTGGACTGTATGCTGGACGTACAGTCCTAGGGCCCTGTGCTGAAAGACCCGGTGTCTGCACAAAGATATAGCTGGGCTGGTGATGCTGTGGCACCTCATAATATCCATCGGTTGGAGGATAAGACATAGGCGGCGCCTTTGAAGAGGGTGGAAAAGAGGGAGGATAAGAGCGAGGAGTATCTTCTACTCTCCTCTTTCCCTTCTTAGCCTTTCCTTTACCCCGAGAACCCGTAGTTTCATCGTTACCTCGACCCTTGCCTGTCATCTGCATAAAAATTACATATTTAGATTGAAACATATAATAAAATAGCTATAAAATGAGAAGTAGTAAAGAAACCAACTTTTTAAAGCTCATCGATGTATTGTTCCTTGTCCGAGGATTCTTCTTCCGAACTAGTTTGTGCTTCATCAGTTGATTCTTCTTCAACATTTTCTATTATTGTTACTTCATCTATGTCAACTTCTTCCAATATGTGTGCAGGATGTTCCAAATCATTTTCTAAAAGTTCGTCCACTATTTGGTGAACACTGGAGATATCGTTTTGATAAGCAACATCTAACATATTCTCGACTTCCACCCTACCTACAGGTTTAGTTTTAATTACAACCCACCAATCTGACTTATTCCGCCGCAATGGATAAGGAGCATAATACACTTGCCTAACATTATGTGCAATAATGAAAGGATCATAGCGATCATACTCCCTCGTATGATTAACCTCAATTATGTTGTATTGGTTGTGTACTCTTGTACCTCTGGTTGGACGTGGTTCAAACCACTTTCATCTAAAGAGTATCAATTTCTTATATGGATAACCAGTATATTCTAGTTCAATTATTTCTTTGAGCACACCATAATATCAATATCTCCAACTCGGTTGGCATCACCTCCTTGAACCCACACCCCGCTGTTGTTGCTATTTTTATTTTTAGATCAATCCTCTGTATGAACTTGTAACCATTCACAACGTACTTAGACATTGTTATGACTTGAAGCCCAGGTCCCCAAGATATATCTTTCAAAAATTGATTTACACCATTATTTGTTTCATTTACCTACATATTATTTAAAAAAAAAAAATCATAAGTTAGCGTAAATTCCAAACACTGTTTACCTACATAGTGTTAGAATATTATATGGATAAACTTACAACTTGTTTGAACCACGTATCAAATCCCGTATATACAGCATCTTGGCCAAATTGACCCACGAAGTGACTGTGACACATAAAATATTTTTAGTAGTTGCATTGAGATGTAATCAAATTAAATTTAATTACTTGATAATTACTAAATCAATACTTAATTGAGAAACGGTGTAACTTTGGGGAAATTTAGTAACACATGAAGTGTAGCTGACTTGTACTCCATATCACTCAAACTTCTCTTTCTAACATCCTTAGAACACCGGCCTGGTTGATTGAACATGGACATAGGCGGATATAATGGATCATTCACACATTGGACTGCGTTCCTATTGGGCCTATTCCTAGCACATCCCACCTTACTCTCAAAATAATAAGAGCAAAAATGAGAAGTTTCCTTTGCAAGATAAGCTTCGCA